>BQNB010128739.1:6384-19231 GCA_026074375.1 Tanacetum coccineum
AGAAAATAATCATGTATAATATGCACAGTTCGGTTCGGTTAACCGCGGATATCTAAAAGTAAAAACCAAAACCGAACCATTTTAAGCGGGTTTTTTCGGTTTTGGTTTTTTTCGGTTACGGTTTCTTCGGTTTCGGGTTTTTTCGGTTTCGGATTGAGCGGTTCGGCTCGGTTCGTCGGTTTCATGGTTTTTTTAAACACCCCTAAGCAGTATTAACTGAAATTGGGCCAGACCTAGTTAAGACTGTCTTAGAACCATGTTTCTTTTTAGACTAGGGTGAGTTAATTTAGAGAAATTTTGTTTGTTCACCCTTTGAAAATTGGTCCAAACTGGTTTTGCAAATCTTCCATTATTATACCAGTTATTGCAATCATTCTTCAAATGATCAAAACTACCACACACATGACAAGCTTTGTTGAACATCTCAAAATTACTCCCTAATTTTTGAGACATCTGTTGGTTCCAATTTCTCTTGTTCCCTCTAGGACTATGTGTGTTTTACCTATTTTTATCAACTAATGTTTTCCTAGGAGATTTTATGTGCTCAGTAGATTTAACAAAGTTTATCTTAGCAAAACTAGGTTTATTAAATATCTCAACTGTTTTACTCTTAGGCACATCTTCTTCCTCACTTTTAGACACCCAATCCTTAATAATTGGGGCTCCATTTTCTTTCATAGCATTCTTAGGTTCATTAGTCTCAACAGTAGGCTTTTCAACTACAGACTCACTAATAGACTCATTCACTTCCACAAAATCATCTTGACTAGGATAAACTATATCAGATTTAGGTTGCATAAAATTCCCAGTATAGGGAGGTGGGACAGTATTATACCCTAATCCTGTTTTACACTTATCCATTATCTGTCTGTCTAGAAGTTTACTTAGGCTTTTTGATGAATTTTCAAATTTTTGTACTATAAGTTGAACCTCATATTTTTCTTTTGTAGCCAACTCTAACTTCCTTTTAAGCGCTGTAATATCTAAATCTCTTTGATAGATTTCACGTTTTAAGAGTTTTATATCTTCCTCATACACAAACTCATTTTTCTTAAAGACTAACAGTCTAGCTTCTATAGATTCTAAACCAGTTTTATAAGAGACAACACTTATCCTAGCTGTTCTTAAGTCTTTAACTAATTTTTCATTTTGTTCTTTTAGATCTTTTACACATTCTAAACAATATAAACAACAATTTGAGTCATTAGATACCTCAAAGTTTGTAGAAGAACTTGAACTTGTTGAAGAATAAGCCATGAGACCAAAATTAGTTGGACCTTCTTCTGCTTGGTCACTCCAATCATAGCTAAAGCCATCACACTGAGACACTAAGGCATTTGAAGTAGTTTCCTCAACTGGCACAGTCCTTCTGGTAGGCTCCTTGTTCCTGTTGTCTTGATTCTTGGGTGCCCTACATTCCTTTGCAAAGTGTCCTCTCTTATGGTAGTTAAAACACTCCACCTTGGACTTGTCAAACCCAACTCTTTCTTTGTTGGTCATGTCCAGCTTCCTTCCAGTATTCTTCAGGAATCTTCTTGCCCTCATAGTCAGCATAGCAATGTTCCACCTCAAGTCCATTTCTTCTAGATCATCAGGATGGATTTGTTGTAGATCTTTATTATTAAGCTGTGGAATGCTTGGTTGGCTAGCAAAGAAGGAATAAATCACAGCATTACTCAAATTTTCAATAGTTGTTGAGCTATCAGCAGCACCTTGAGTGCTGGCAGTATAAACACCCTGAGCAGTATTAACTGCTCTAGTTGCACTGTTAGTGCTGCTAGAGGACAGAAAGACTACATTGTGTGAGTTTGTGGTTGAGCTAGATGTCCCCTTGACCTCTGATTCATAAGCCTTTAGGTTGTTCAAGAGGTCATCCAAACTCAATGTCCTAATCTCTGGTTTGTTCCTTCGTATAATAGTATGCATAGTCCATTCTTGTGACAAACTTCTTAAGAACTTCTGATTGATGTCTTCTTGAGGGATAACTTCACCATGCATTTCCAGTTGACTAATTAGATTTTGAAGTCTTTCATAAGTTTGCTCAATCACTTATGTGCTGGATGCAGCAAAGTTTTCATATTACTACTTCAGAAGATTTTTCTGAGTTTTCTTTGTAGCAGTATTACCTCCAAATCTGTTTTCAATAGCCTGCATCAGTGTCTTAGCATCCTTATATGAGTTGAACTTTAATTGATGCTCATTAGGTAAGGTCATCAACAAAGTATTTCTTGCCTTCAACTCTGCCCTTCTTTGTGCCTTCTCTTTAACACTTGTAGGGGGGATAACAGTCTCCTTACCATTAACAGTTTTTGTTACTATGGGTGTATTACCATTTTCTATGATCTTTCATAGAGTGTAATCAATGTACTGTAGGTACTGCTCTATCCTCATTTTCTAGAGATCATATTCACCAGGTTAGAGTATGGGTAGTTTGATGGTTTGAGTAGTTTGAGAATTCATTGCTTCTTAAAAAAGTAGATCTTGTATATAGTAAAGTTTCTTCTTATTTAAAGCTTCTCACAAGCTCTGATACCACTTGTTGATCGCAATAGAATAGATCTTTCTTAGCTTGTATAAGCCTAAGTTGTATTGAAAAAATCCAAAACAACTATGATAAAAACTTTGATTGTGAATATCAAAGACTATGCGGAATCTAGTCAATGATACTAAGAAGAATTTCAATGAAACAGTAATGAATAAGATTAATAACAAACAGTTTACCAAACTTTCAGCCTCAATATAATACGAACACTCTTAATAGTGTTAGGGTTACAAAATCTTGAAGCTATATCGATATCAAAACAAACGATTTCTAGATATCCAACTCTATGCCCTAGGACCTCCTTTTATACACCAAGGAGTCCTAATGGGATTACAATATTTTCCTAAGTTATCATGATCTTCTAAATAAATAACTTATTCGTATCTTTTACAAAAATATCTCATACTTATCACATAAGCAATCTTTATCTTTTCTTCTGTCTTTATCCATCCCTTGACAGTAGAAACTCTTTCAGCAGTCTTAATCTTTTCAGCAGTTGTAACTTTGTACCATCAACATTAACTCTGAACACTAGCAGTAGTAACTTATACACCAACAACATTAACTTAGCAGCAGTAACTTCAAGATCATCAAGAAGTCTTTTAATCCCAACAATTATAATTCAAATATATCACTCCCTCAAAGTGATAAGCCATCACTACAAGTCCAAGCATCGCATGTTTTATTTAATCTGCAAAATAAACACAACTACAAAAAACCATAAAATTCCATAACGTACTTTCGTAGGCAACACGATTACAGTTAGCGTATGCAACAAGCCTTTAAACCCATCGGTGTCCCAAGTGGACGAGTTATAGTCTCGTGATTATTTTTAGCGAACACACCCACAAAGTTAGTTATATATCTTTTTGGGTACATAAATCAAGGTAAGAAACACACCGGCCGAATGCGTGACATGCTATTATTATTATTATACTTAACTCGATTTAAGATTCCTTCATGTTACGGTTCAAGTGGAAATGATCCACTTTAAAAGCTTGAGGGTATGCTATTTTTGGAATGTACTCACGGTATGGATATTCATTTATTTTTACCATGTGATATTCCTTTTTTGATGTCTTAATAGGTTTATCTTTTTCGGTTTTATTGTTAACGATGAGAGGAGGTGGTGGATCTTTTTGAATTTTTGGAGAATCATCAGACTTTCCACTCCTAGTGAATACAACATTCACTTGCTCGGTTTGAGCTTGAGGAGGAGGTAGTGGTTCAGCCCTATCAGTCTGTTCTGAAGATACGTTTTGAGACTTCAACCACTCATCTATTTTTCTTTCCATGTTTTTAATTTTAGTTTGGAAATTCTTTTCTTTTTGCTTCATTTTTATAATCATATCGTTAACATTGTTCTTGACAACCATATTTGAAACTCTTTGACCATCCAAGAATTTAGTGACTGATTTTTCAAGATCAGTTTTAGATTGATCGTCCATGTCAAAACGATCTTCACAAAATACCGATTGTAATTTCATTATCAATGTAGATTTTGGTGTTCATGAAATTGAATCCATAGTCAAGAATCTAATTTTGGATCCATAACACCTGTCCATAACAGTTAGCAGCAGCAACATATTCTGCTTCAGTTGTTGAGTTGGCTACTATAGTCTGCTTCTTACATTTCCATGAAATCAATCTCTTGCCAAGAAATTGACAATCTCCTGTTGTGGATTTCCTGTCAAGACTAGCCCCAGCATAGTCACTATCAGAAAAAGCTTCCAAGTCAAATGGTGAATCTTTAGGATACCAAAGGCCCAATTTAGGTTGGCCTTTTAAGTATCTAAAGATCCTATTCACATCATTAAAGTGTGAAGTTTTTGGAGTAACTTGGAACCTTGTACAAACACAAACAGCAAACATTATGTCTGGTCTAGAAGCTGTTAAGTACATCAATGATCCAATCATTGATCTATATAAGTGAACATCCACATCCTTAGCTTCTTTATCTTTTACCAATGCCTTGTTTGTCTCCATTGGAGTGCTTGCTGTCTTTACTGAGGCAAAATCAAACTTTTTCAAAATCTCAGCCACATATTTATCTTGGCTGATAAATATCCCATCACTCTTCTGTTTAACTTGAAGTCCCAAAAATAAAGAAAGTTCTCCCATAGAACTCATTTGGAACTTATCATGCATCAGTGTTTCAAGTTCATTACTCATCTGTTTCTTAGTTGATCCAAAGATGATATCATCAACATAAACCTGTACTAGCAGGATATCATCTTTTATTTTTTTTTTTTATTATTTTTATATTATATTTTTTTTTTATATTACATTTTATATTATTTATATATTTTATTAAATTTTTTATATTTATGGTTTATTTTTTTTATTTTTTCTTTTAGATTATATTTATATTTATATTTTTTTTATATTTTTTTTTTATTTTTTCTTTATATTATTATTTATTTTATTTGTTTTATTATTTTTTTTTTCTTAATAAATATATTATTATATTTATATTTCATGAATAGTTCAAGGTGCAAACTGTATAGATTATGTTACAATAAATTGTGTTTTAATTATTATTTTTTTTTTTTTTTAAATAATTTTAATATATTATCCTTTAATGAAAAACGTTTTATCAATTTGACCCCTGTGAAAACCATTGTCCAGCAAATAAGTTGACAATGTCTCATACCATGCTCTTGGGGCCTAATGTAGTCCATAGAGAGCGTTTTCTACCTTGTAGACTTTATCTGGCACCAAAGTGTGGATCTTCAAAACCAGGAGTTGACAGACATACCACCTCGCTCTCTATCTTTCCATATAGAAATAGCACTATTCACATCATTTCGTAGACATACAAAATCTTAGAAGGAAGCAAAGCCAAAATTCTCTTATGGCTTCATCCTTGCAACTAGTGCAAAGACTTCATCATAATCTATACCTTCCTCTTGAGTATGACCCTAAGCAACTAGTCTAGCTTTGTTCTTCACCACTATGCCTCTTTCATCCTTCTTGTTTCTAGGTAAACCTTTTACAAGGTTTCCCTTCACAAGTTTATTCATTGTTTTAAAATTAATGTTCTCAAGCCTCCTGTGCCATGATGGATTCATCAATTATAGCCTTAGCAAATGAGACAAGTTAAACCTCTCTGGGAACAACAACTCTTTAGTCAACACACTGTAAATGTTGTCCTTTTCTTTGGAAACTCTCAGCAATACTTGACTTTCATCAAGTAGCTTAAAGTTAGAAGATAAGACAAGACACTCAGTGTCAGTAAAAAGAACATTGTTCTTTTTGTCACAGATTTATGACACACTGAACAGATTATACTTAAGCTCCTTACAAAAGTACACATCATCAAAATCCAGTGATCCTGTTTTGATTTTACCCTTTCTAGAAATTCTTCCTTTACCATCACAAAAAGGAAACAAATCCACCATCCAAATCGTCATATCTCAAGATCACACTTGTTTCCTATATGGGCCTTGAACTGCCACTTGTTAAATACTTACTCCTTTTTTGTACTCCTTCTGTTGTGGGTTGCCCTGCACATAAAATAAGAGAATTTAGACTCTTTTGGGATCCAAGCCATTATTGACTTGGATCTGCCTCGTGCATCAATGTAAGAATATTTCTTGAATGTAGTAGATGCACTGCTATTTTTTGCTTTCCAAACCCACAAAAATGCTGAGAGCTTAACAGCATTAGCCCTTATCCCGTATTTTCACTTACTACTACTGCTCTATCCCTACATAGTATGTTTGACCCTGGCCATATAACAGTTGTGGTTGATAATACTGTTCTTGTTTGCAAAATGTCTTTTAAAAGGCCTTAAACTTTGTGAATATCCTCTTTGAAAGCATTTGTTTTAGTTTTGGGATTGTTCATAATTGGTTTTGAGGCAGCATATTAACTGATCAGAATTACGTACAGATTCAGATAAAGAGATTAAGCGTTTCTGTATTGTCTATAAACACCCCTAAAATGGCTCGCAGCGGAATAGGAGTCAGGGGGCGTGTTACTTCATAGATCAACAACAGAAGATATATATAGAACGACCATTAAAAGTCGTAAAACGGATACATTGAATTTTAGCAAATATCTGTTACAAAAAGCCTTTAGTGTTTTAAATCTCATTTTCTAAGCTCTCATTTAAAGTCATAAGCTCTCTTTAAGCTAATTTGTCTCAATAAGCTAATAAGCTCATATTAAGCTATTTCAGTCTATAAGCTGAAATAGAGCTGTTTGAATTCAGTTATAATCTTACTTAAACCTTAAATCAGTTTAATCTTATATGGATCTTATTGAATTTGAGCTTTTGGAAGGGGATCTTAACTTGGAAGAGATCCCAAGGACTTTTACTCTAGCTTATTACTAAGCTAGAGAGCTTGTAGCTGCCTTAATTGGTACCTTTTGTTTAGCTAAAGGTTTAAGTAAGTTTCTCTTTTCATTTTTCTCTAATTTCAGTTCTAAATTGCTTAGTTATAGTTTATATGCTTATTTGCTTATTCTCTCTTTGCTTATTAATGTTTAAATGTCTCTTATAGTGCTATTTAGTTGTTTGTCCTCATCTGTTTTTGTTTAAGTAGTTATAGATCATTAGTTGTTAATTTCTGTAAAAAAAAAACTCATAAAATCCAAAAATATTAGTTTAATTAGTTATGATCTAGATTTTTACTTATTCAGTTGTCTAATCATGATTGTTAAGTTTGTTTTAAGCTAGTTTTTATCTGGTATTTAGTATTTGTTCATTAGATTTCTCTTAAAAAGCTTTTCTTAAAACTGCCATAGTGGAAGGAGTGTTTGGTTTAGTGCAATCTCAAAATTGCACTAGCAGTACTAACATAAGTTAGTACTGCTGAACCTTAACACTACCAGTACTAACCTCAGTTAGTACTGTTAGCTTAGATTTTCAAGTAGGCTTAAGTTTAGTTTTAGCTTATTAAGAATTTAGTTTTAGTTGTCATTTTCTAGCTTATTTCATTGTTTAATTTCATTTTCAAAAGCAATTTGCACTAGCAGTACTTTCACTAGAAAGTACTGCTGAATTTTTAAACAAGCAGTACTAACCATAAGTTAGTACTGCTGTGTTCTTAGCTTAATTTAGAGCAGTACTTTTAGGATTTAGCTTATAAAATTTAGTAGGATTTAAGTCTTCATATAGCTTAAGATAGTTTGAGTCTTTAAAATTGTTTTCAAGCTTATTGTCTTAGCTTTTTTGCTGCTAAAGCCTTCAAAACACCTGAAAAGCCAAAACAATACTTAGAAGCTTCGGATTTAAATTTGTTAAATTTAGCTTAAAAAGTCTAGATTTTATAGCTTATTTAGATGGATAATAAGTAGTTTAAGTTGTCTTTTAAGTTTCAAAGTCTAGTTCAGCTTATTTAGTTCTCTAGCTTATTTGAAGTTTGTGTTACTTTGCTTATTTCCTGAGGTTTGCTTATTATCTAAATCAATTACATGGTATAAAAGTAGCTAAAGCTTTGATTTCTTTGCATCTTAGACTAAGCACTTCATAAGCTTCCTAGAACTCTTTTCCTTTTTAGAATTAAGCTTAATTTGAGTATTTTATGGATTTTAAGGTATGAAGTAAGCTCAAAAACCTCAATTCCTGTAACCAAGTTTAGAAATAAGCTCTTCTAAGCCTTAATTGAGAATTTCAGCCCTAGTAGCTTTATTAATTATTGTTCCCCTTGATTCTTTTGCAACTTTGATTCTTGAGTTTTCATTTTAACACTTTTCAAATTTCACCTTAATTCGGGTCTTAGTTTGTTGTCGGGATAGATTCTTAGGGTAGAAAGTGTAACTTTTCGATTTTAATTGCTTTTCAGAATAGTCCCTCCGTTAGTTTGTTAGGTATTTGCACCATTAGTCCTTAGTTAAGTTTTAATTAAGTTTAATAGTTTTAATTAATAGTTAGGGCTAAGTTTTAGTTAGTTTAATTAAACTCTTATAAAAAGATAAAAATTAGGGCTTTTATTTTTAATAAATTTCTGCGATTTTTCTTTATTTAGTGAAATTTTAATTTACAATTTTAGGTTTAATTTTTAGTCCAATTTGCTTTATAATTGCTCTTCCATATTTGTTTAATTGTTCAATTTAATTTTATTTTCCAAAACAAATATCTTTGCTCCATTCAAATCAGGATCCAAACCTAAACGTGGTTTCAATTTCACTAGTCATTGGGGATAACGACCCGGGTGATCATACTTACCCGGTCAAATATACGTATTTTATATTATATTATATATATTTTTGAGAGTGAATTTTATCAAGGAATGGAATTTCTAATTACTCTTTTAAATATATAATTTAATATTATTTTTTACGACTTGTTAAAACTGCACATCATAAGGGTTTGCTGATTGAGTTCACAAGCTTGGTCTTATAGGAGGCTTTGTGTTGCTTTCCTTTCTGACAAGCAACACAAGAATGATCATTTTCAAAAATATTTGAAGGTAAACCTTTTACAAGGTTTCCCTTCACAAGTTTATTCATTCTTTTAAAATTAATGTGCCCAAGCATCCTGTGCCATGTATTGGATTCATCAATTATGGCCTTAGCAATGAGACAAGTTAAACCTCCAGTGGGGACAACACTCTTTTGGTCAACACTGTAAATGTTGTCCTTTCTTGGAACTCTCAGTAATACTTGACTTTCATCAAGTAGCTTAAGTTAGAAATAAACAAGACACTCTGTGCTGAAAAAGAACATGTCTTTTTGTCACAGATTTGTGACACACTGAACAGGTTATACTTAAGCTCCTTACAAAAGTACACATCATCAAAATCCAGTGATCCTGTTTTGATTTTACCTTTACCAGAAATTCTTCCTTTACCATCACCAAAGGAAACAAATCCACCATCATAATCTTCATATTCATCAAGATAGCACTTGTTTCCTGTCATGTGCCTGGAACAACCACTGTCAATAACTGCTTTTTCTTTGTACTCCTTCTGTTGTGGGTTGCCCTGCACATAAAATAAGAGAATTAGACTCTTTTGGGGATCCAAGCCATTATTGACTTGGATCTGCCTCGTGCATCAATGTAAGAATATTTCTTGAATGTAGTTGATGCACTGCTATTTTTGGCTTTCCAAACCCAGCATGCTGAGGCCTTAACAGCATTGGCCCCTTTTCCCTTATTTTCACTTACTACTGCTCTATCCCTAGCAGTAGTATGTTTTACCCTAGCAGTATTAACATTTGTGTTGATAATACTGTTCTTGTTTGCAAAATGTCTGTTAAAAGGCCTTGAACTTTGTGAATATCCTCTTTTAAAAGCATTTGTTTTTGTTCTAGGATGGTTCATAATTGGTTTTGAGGCAGCAGTATTAACTGATCTGATAGTATTAACTGCTTTTGTGTTAGCAGTATTACTGGTCTGATAGTATTAACTGCTACACCAGCAGTACTAAGTTTCTCTGACCTAGTTAAAACTACTTGTAGAACAAAACTTCTTTTGGGGTGTGGGTAAGTCATTTTATTAGTAAAGTTCTTGTGATTCACCCTTCTTGAGTTGTTCCACACTGGCCTTACAACCTTTTTATCACACAAATAATGTAAATGCTCACAACTACCACAAACATAACAAGCTTTATTAGTCATTTTAAAATCACTTCCTAGTCTTTAGGACATAAGATTGTTCTAATTTCTTTGGTTCGCCTAGACACACACACACTTTTCTGGTGTTTACATCTTTTTACACACAGAAAACTATACGACCTATATCTCTTTATATACTAGAGATATTAGGTTTACAAAGGATAAGTATAATGAATTAAACAAATCTTCCTAACTTTTATAATTATCTTCTAGGAAATCTTTTGTAATCTTCCATCTTTTGTAATCTTCCATCTTTTGAAGAATTCCTCCTTTGTCTTTTAAGTCCTTCATCTTTCATATGTTTTGTCTTATCAACTCAAATATAATTCCTAACAATCTTCCCCTAGTTGATAATGACAAAACCAAGATAAGCACAAACTTTCCCTGAAGCTAATATATATATGAAAGAATAAGGATCCATGTAATTCCACCAAGGATCTGTAAGTTGCACATCTTCTTTGTAAATCTTCTTCCCTTTTTTATTATAATCAAATAGGGGACTAAAGTATGAAACTTTGATTTTGATAACCACAAACCACTATCACACTTCTAATCCATCCTTCCAACAACTCAAATTACCATTCATGACGCACCTTAAGATAAATGAACTTGAGAAAAAAAGAAAAAAACAGTAAACTTAAACTAGCATATAATAATGACTAGCAGTATAAAAACATTACACCATCAATGTCACATGTAAATATGGTATTATTAAAGATGTTATTTATTAAAGAATAGAAATGAATCCAATATAAATGTTTAAACAATAACCTTCCACCTCATGATCCATATAAATGGTTAAACATTTTAACATAAGCTTCCCCTGAAACCCATATGTTAACCATTTCTCGAATGTAGGCTCTATGTAATGATTACTGATGAAGAAAACTAAGTATTACCAATTTAATGTTGAAGTAGAATAACCTAAACTTGTGTCTTATGTCTTGTACTATCCACGTGACGTCAAACGTATACCCAAAATCAATGTATAAGGAGACCGCAATCTCTTGACAATTATCCTCATCTTCTATGAGACACCAGACCAAAGTGATAGCAAAGGTGAGCATTGAGCACCATAAGAAAAATCACACACCTTTGCTAGATTTGTCAAGTCTTCGTCACATCATTTCTAAGCATGAACAAGTTATCTCCAAATGTTGTAAGCCATTTGAGATATGATAAGAACACAAACCCAAATAATTCCACTTCATCTTCAAATAGGTGATATTTAAACATCTTCGTAACCAATTCGAACAAATAATTCAAAATAAACGAGCCTTTTAAACGTTTAAGAACATTTAAAACCAAAACTTTTTGTGTGTGTTATCGATAACCAAAATTTCCCTTTGTCACCCGATATCGAACCAAACTAGCAGTATAAACTTCTTTCTCACATTATTAATCAAACAGTATTAACTTTTCAATCCAATAAGTACTAAGTCTTCATAGGCAACAGTAACATACACTTGGCAGCATGAAGTAATATTCAAGCAGTAGTAACAAACAGCACAATTGTATAAACAAGATAACAAATAGTAGTAACGAATAAACATATCGAGCAGCATTAAGTATGAATGTAAGCAGTGCTAATTGTTAACCAACAATACTAACAATCAGCATTAATCATTCTTGTGTCGTCCTTGGCAGTAGTATTAATATCACTTGTATTCGAACTAAATAGTAGCAGTAATACCACCAAAACCCTTGAATATAAACTCTAAATAATACGAATATACCTGGCAGTGATAGGTTTCTTATGGCAGCATAAACGTGTATAATAGAGCAACTTTAACAAACCCATCGAGCTCAAATACCAGTAACCCCATTCGAAGCTTATTATACCACCAGTAACACTATCAAGAACATCACAACTTCTTCATTAGTAGGGTGACACGAATTACTCAACAAAGTAGAAGTAACCTTAATCACATTCATCCCCATTACCAGTGGCCTTACTCGTCCAAAAGAAATAATGTTATGTGCACCAGTAATGATAAAAAAATCTTTCTACCATGTACATACCATTCGAATATTCATTAGTAACAACAAAATGATCAAAACCCTATATCATAAATGTCCCTTGTATCTTCATTATACCTTCTCTGTACACGAATCACAACCAAGTACCATAATTCTACATTGTTTAGACACACACCACAATTAAAGAATCGTGTACATAGAATTTTATTAGGGTTTTGAGTAAACCCTAAACCTTTTCACCAGTCGTTTAACGTCTGATCTTGGTAAACTACTGTGTCTTTAATACTGTTGTAATCAAACGACTTCCAAGAACTCCAAAAACAAACGACATCCCGCAAACCCTAACCTTTAATAACCTGCTGTTGACGCTATGGATCTTCTTTGTTACTTCCTTAATCATAAAACATACCACATCTTTTGAATATACAACAACAAAAACATACAACATCTTCAATACTTTTCTGTTTTTACGGAATTAGGGTTTGTGAAAACCCTAGTTTCTTCAAATTCGCCTATTACCAGTAAACAGAAAGATAACACGAACAAAAAAAACTCAGATCATGAAGATCTGATGTTCAAACTGCCTTCACAGCAAACCCTAATCAGCTTCAAACCTGCTGCTATTTTTGCTGTTGTGGTGTCACAGAATATTTAACATCTTGTCATCTGCTGATTGATACACGTCATGTAAGGCCCAATTATCAAAACCTTGAATTCCCTTTGATGACACCATTATGAAGCAGCAGTATCAATCATAAA
>BQNB010128740.1:0-16479 GCA_026074375.1 Tanacetum coccineum
ATATACATATATATATATATATATATATATATATACATATATATACATATATATATACATATATACATACATATATACATATATATATACATATATATATATATATATATACATATATATATATATATACCTATATATATATACATATATATATATACATATATATATTCCCCTTGCCTTTTTCTTTATTATAAAAAAATATGGGTGTTTGGGCAGTGTGAAAGTAATATGCCTTTTTCTTTATTTTACCAGTTGATACTAAACTACTATACCAGCTGTCACATTAAGGATGTCACTAGCATCTATTTCAAAGATACCAACATTGAATGTATGCGATAAACCAACTCATTCGAACCTTTGTACTCATAGCTCAAGTAAAGTATATATCCTTGAGTGTACAGACTAACAAATTGGGTTTCACATGTTTCTTGCAAGCAAGCTGTTTGTTTTATTCTTTTTTCTTTCACTTCTTGTGTTAATTGATTAGATAAAGGGGAGTTTGTTTTGGCTCACGAACACATATGTTATACATGGCAAGTATAAAAGGCCAACTAAGAAATTATTTACAAAAAAAGGAGAGCGAGTTTCAGAGTAATTCAACGGATTGTTCAGTCATTTTGATCTAAGTATGCTTGCAATAATTTTTGGTTGGTTCCTCTTTAATATTAAGATGTCAAAATGTGTCACCTAGGTTAACGGTTGTAGGTCCGGTTTAACTTGTTTCAGTGGAGGGTAGCGATATGCAAATGTATAATCTCAAATCAACTAAACAGTTTACAGAAGATGCAGTATGTGACTAACTTATAAAATGAAGTCCAACTTTTAAAACGAAATCCAAAAGCAAAATACATATATCTTTGCAGTATTAGCGAACGCCTGCATAGAGTGATCCAAATAAAAATAATGAATCACAAACGACTATTCTAAAAATAGATATGCAAATGTATAATATGAAAACTCATTTACAGAAGTATAATTAAGACCTTGAGTCAAATTGCAAAACATGTTAGAAAAGGTTAATAGTTCCTGGGCAATGGTTTGAATAAAGTTGTCAAATTCAACATGACAATGAGAAACTGAAAGCAAATGCTTTGATAAGAACAAAAATTTTGATCCTCTATTAAATATTGATTCATCGTCTTTTAAAAATAACAGAAAATATCCAACGCAACAATAAAATACGTTGTTGAAGTGGCATACCCATTTCAACTTATTCAAACAAACATGAAAGAAAAAGCATGAAAAAAAGTTCCGATGATCATAATTATTCAATGATTTAAAAGATCACTTAGAGTAGGTTCAATTCTTCTCGCCCATCTCTTCAATCAACTGCCTCTTTGTGTTTGAGCCCTCATCTCCTAGCACACCATTTCCATTACGTTTGTTGGTCGAACCGCTGTTGTTAGGAGTACTTGTAATACTTTTCAAAAGTTCGGACGGGGTCCCATTATCATCATAACAGATGCAAGATCCTAAAATATAGACAAATCATATTAGCAACAATTTAATAGTATATAGCTAAAGGTTATAAACGTGGTAATTATTACCAGTTGTGGCACATTTGTATCTTTTACAGCAGCATCACTTGTTAGATCTTGATGCAATTAAAACAGGCATAAGAACATAAACCTGCTACGCAATATTAGCGTGTATACATTATGTAAGAAATTATCAGGTTCTATCAATCTATCAGATTTTAGTATGGGTTCTGTTTGGATCAGGTCTGATAACAATTCAGTGAATACATTATCTGTTTTTCAATGGTAATTAAGTCAATAAGGTTCTATGTGTTATAATTTGGTTGAGTATTCAAATCAAAGGTGTGCAGGTTGTAGGTGTTTAAAGATGGCAGGATATGTTTACAAAGTTAATAGGATCCTGCTTAAGAGGTGTAAAAAAAGAAATTAATACCTTTGATGGTGTTATCACTGGAATGGGTGCATTTATTATCTCAGGATCATCAGACATTTTCTGGACGGTCATTGATGGTAATTCTTTCTTTGACTGCCAATTGTCCATATTAATTTTGAAAGCATACTTACGATTAATTATTCGGTTAAAGTCAGACGGGAATTCATCAAGCTTACCATTTTGCATATATAAAAGCATTGTGTGAAGTTTCATGTGAAAGCATTTTGGTATAGGATAGGGGCTTATATGAGATTACCCTTTCTCTTGTGGCCAAAAGTTGATATGCAGAAGCTCCATTCAATAAACTTTTCACTTCCTTTTCAAATAGGACCAAGCTTGCAGTGCCTGTCTCATCTTGAACACGGCACTGCATACGAAATCTACTCACACGGGGTTAGGCATGTTTAAGTAAGATAATAAGATAGTTCATAAAAAAGGGATAGATGTATCAAAATGAGTATTTTTGAAATACCTTGTCACAACACTTGAACACGGAACATCACAGGTCTTGCAGAAAAATCCATTAGTGCCTTTAACAGAAGCCGAGGTATCCTTATCTTCTGGATCAAGGACTTCATCAACACGCACCACCTTTTTATTACACTTTCTACAGCCCAGATACCACCAACCCTCTTCCTCCTGAATGAGGATGACAGTTGCCACAATTACATACACTTCGCCTTACCACAAAAAAAAAGATAAGTAATTACCAGCAACATGAGAATAAGTTAAAAAAAGTGCAAAGTACAATAACTAATACTATAATAACAAATGGCTTTTAACATATTTACATATTTTTGGAAGGTCAATAAGTTCATTGATGTTCCTCAAGGGATACTTAGTTAGAAACTCGTCATGTGCCGAGAACTTTGAGGCTGTAGATATCTTCGAGGTAGTATTAGCCGATTGTTCGTTATCGGGTCTCAATAGCAAACTACATAAAGAAAATAAACGTCTATGTAAAAATTTTTATACTTGGCTAAAACAGGTAATATGACTTCAAAATATAGATGGATATGTGTTAATACAAATAAACCGTAAAAACGTTTATTTATATTTTACGATCTATCTTTGTTTTGTTCATAACAAAACATAAACTTGTCGAAAGTAGATAATGAAATTCATTAGTTTTAAACCAATAGTTTATCTAACTCATCCATTCATCAAACCATCCTTCATATTATAACACTTACACTCAAATCACATAAACACATTTTTTAATAAAAATGTACACTTTACATAAGAATATATAAAAACCTTCAAATATATTTACATCATAGATAACATATTTTTCTTACCAAATTTGAATTTGATCTCACAAGATTACACATGATTTATCAAGATTTTGAAAATCAAAATTCGGATTTAGTTACTGTACAGCCGATCAGTTTGTAACCTGCCGGTTTTTGTCCCACAAACAAACCGCGAATTCGTTGAACAGTAAAAAACCAATTTTAATAAATACTGACAGCTACATTTTTACTTGTTTGAAAAACAATTCACATAGGTTCTTTCTATAATATTTAGTTACCAACTGATCTTTAATCATGGCTTCTTGTATTTTAGTGTTTTGATAGATTTCTTAATAGAAGAAGTTCTATCGGGTTTTGCATAAGAGATCAACTCTTCAAGCTCACGTTATGGCAAGAGTATTTCATTTCACAAAGATCTACCTACTAATCTTGAAGCATCATTCATCTTTTTCAATCAAGATGTGTATCATATAGTGATAGGATGGATCTCAGTATGAAAAATAGTTGTGATAGAATGGATCTCAGTGTAAATGCTTGGCACCTAGTAGATGGCAAGTAGTGTAAAGGTATTTTGTTCCTCCTTGTTGGAACATAGGATATACCTTAGTATTATGTAAAGGGTAAATAGGTGTTGGTGTGATTCTACCATGTGAAGAATCTGGTATTTAGCTTTGTACCGTTAAAGAGGTGTAAGCGACGTTGTGAGGCTTCTCCGCTGGTTAAAGGAGCATTGGTGACTAGTGGATTCGAACTCTCGAGTAGGTGACTCAGGGAGTAAAGTAGGGCAAGGTAGGAGACCTTGTAGCCGAACCACTATAAATATCTTTGCTACATATCCTTTATTATTGTTCCTTATATTGCCAACTTAATTATTTATATCCATCAATAGATCTTAAAATAGTAAACCAAAAACACTTAATCAAAATTTTAATTGTAGAAACTATTCAACCTCACCCCCTTCTAGTTTTCAACAATTGGTATCAAGAGCAGGTTATCAAAGTTCTTTAGAGTATATTGTACTTTAAAAACTTTAAAAACATTAAAAACTGATCAAATGAATTTTAAAAACTATAAATATTTTTTTAGATATATTATATTATTTGTTTTCTTAAACGCTCGTTGAAGGAACTGCAGCTCTAAGACAAAATTTCTTCCTGACCCAACAAGCCGGTTCCACCGGTTCGATTCGTGAATGGAACCGGCGTAGCTCAGGTAATGGAACCGCAGGTCTGACCAAAACGTTTCTTTGAACTTAAAATTTTAAATGGGCCAGATTATAATAAGGAGAATGATGTGGGCTTATATTTGCAAAAATCTTTTGGACATTCTAATTGGACTCAATTTGATCAATTCATATAAACCTTCTTTTCTATTAAATTTTTAATTTTCTTTAATTAATTTAAAAAAAATTGTTTGGTCGTGATCACGTGTTGCGTATTCACAATAATAAAAGGTACACAACTTCTTTTCCCTTCCCTTCTTAAATGTTTACTGTGATTCATACTTTAGGTATGAAATATTTGAATAAGTACTAGTGAAGTAATGCTCGTTAAAAATGTCTATTATTTTGAGTCTAGCACACTCTTGCAACTTCTTTCTCGAATCATTCCTTCAAACTCACGACTCGTCCAAGATACGATATCTAAACATAAAATCTCAAATAATAAGCCGGACTTTTTAAAATTTAAAATCTCTTTCACCATTTCCCATAACCCAACGGCACATCCTCTCTAATATAAAAAAACACTCTCCTCAAACATTTATCATCCAATTCAAAAATCAAACGTTCCTACTTTCCCTCTCACTCAAAAATACCGATCAAACAACTCTGAAGTCATCTTTTAATATTCTAGCCCCGTCTTAGTCGTCATCATCATCTCGCTACTAATGCTCATTTATCTTATGCTCAAATTCTCGCATGGAGACGTGTTCTTTATTTTAGATTTTTATATTACCACTGTATTTCCCATTCTCTGTATCGCATTGTACATTGAAACAAAATATTTGTAATCTTTTTTGCGTTATTTATTTGTCTCGTCTATTATAATTTTTCATCTTGTCATCTCAACCAAATATATAAAACAAATAATAATAATAAAAGCTGTCACATCTTATCTTAAATAAAGAGAGAAGGAATTTAGTAAAAAAAATTTTAAACAAAAATAATAAAATTAGATTTTCTGAAAAATAAAATATTTTTTGTTTAAGTCCCTAGCCGGTTCTCTTGAGAATCAAAGCCGGTTCTATTCCAGGAATAGAACCGGCGGAATCGAACATCTGACAGAACTAAAAATATTCGCCCTCTTTTTATCTCTTCACTGTTTCAAAAAAAACACTCCTCTTAGAACCGCTATTAACGAACAATAACCGACATACCACCTATCATCATTCTCTGATTTCTTTTTGTCATACCAAATTTGGATCAAGACTAGCCTATCATTGTGAATGTTTTGACTATGTATAGGCGCACTTTTAGTTTATTTTTAAATTTGCAAAATCAAATTTTATATGGCCACCTCATTTTTAAATAACTCAATCCATCAACAAATTTAACACAATTATGCATCTAAGATAACATTAGTTAGGAGTTGCATCTTATTTTTCGTTAGAAAATTACCCCATGCATAAAATCCCAACGTCAAAATATGGATTGTTGGTACAACCTGATATACCTCAATGGAAGTGGGACAATATCACTATGGATTTTGTCACAAAGCTTCCTAAGTCGTCACAAGGCTACGACATGATTTGGGTGATTGTTGACCGACTCACTAAGTCCGCAATCTTTGTACCGGTGAGAGAGACTGATCCGATGGATAAACTTGCAAGAATGTACCTAAAGGAGGTGGTCACGAGGCATGGAATACTTCTCTTGATTATTTGTGATCGTAATCCTAGGTTTGCATTAAATTTATGGAGGTCACTTCAGAATGCTTTGGGTACTAGTCTGGATATGAAAACTGCGTACCATCCATAAACAGATCGACAAAGTGAGAGGACTATTCAAACTCTCAAGGATATGTTGCGTGCTTGTGCAATCGACTTTGGAAAGGGTTGGGTTAACTATTTGCCGTTAGTCGAGTTCTCATATAACAATAACTATCACGCTAGCATCAAGGCCGCACCATTTGAAGCACTTTACGGTCGAAAGTGTCGTTCACCCATTTGTTGGGCCGAGGTTGGAGAAGTTCAACTTATTGGTCCAGAAATAGTGCAGGAAACAACTGAGAAGATCGTTCAAATCAAGCAGAGAATGCAAGTTGCTCGCGATCGACAAAAGAGTTACGCGGATTTAAAGCGTAAACTGATAGAATTTTAGGTTGGGGATAAAGTTATGCTTAAAGTTTCGCCTTGGAAAGGGGTCGTACATTTTGACAAACGAGGGAAGTTGAACCCTAGGTATGTTGGACCTTTCAAGGTGTTAGAAAAGGTTAGAGAGGTTGCTTACAAGCTTGAGCTACCTGAAGAGCTAAGCAGGGTTCACAATACATTTCATGTATCCAACTTGAAAAAGTGTCATGCCGACGAACCATTAGCCGTTCCGTTGGATGGACTACATTTTGATGACAAGCTTCAATTTGTTGAGGAGCTGGTATAAATCATGGATCGTGAAATTAAACGGTTGAAGCGAAGCCGCATTCCACTAGTCAAGGTTCGATGGAACTCTAGGAGAGGTCCTGAGTTCACATGGGAACGCGAAGATCAATTCAGGAAGAAATATCCACACCTCTTCACAAAGACCGCACCATCGTCAAGTGCCGCGTCTTAAGCCTTGAGGACAAGGCTCACTTAACGGGGGGAGACTATAACACCCCGTGTTTTAGGGTCATTGACGTCGTCAATAAATCCACAATGTATCTTTTGTATTGTACGTGTTTGCTTTAAATCGTAAACGTTAAGTTTAATCGCGTACGCCAAAAATTAGCGTTCAATGTAAACGGGCACCAAACAATTAAATGTTTACATTAAGCAAGTGTTAAGTAATTATTTTGATGATAATTATTAACTTTGTTCCTTTTTATTTTTATTGGTTACGTAAATTGGCTACGTTTCGCGATAAAATACGTTTAGGCATACCCGGAACCACCAAAACTTTTCTACGCTTCAACAAATACCCACTTTTATACCCAATACATAAAAATCACAAAAATATATCATATCTATCTCTATATGGCCGGATTTGTAACAATATATACAAGAAATATCACCAAAAATCATCAACTTGTAATTGTACAACACTACACCATTAAACCTAGCTTTTTCTTGTTTCTTTGACCAAAGACCCCTTAAGACCCTCAATATGTCTCCTTGACTAGTCCTACTTACACCTTACTTATACATTGCAAGAGATAACACATACATATCTATTTCCATAGTGTGAAAAACCAAAAACTCTCCCTTTGTCACCTTATAAGCCCACGACTCAAAACACCCCTTTATAATAATCCATACAAAATTTTCTTTAACATATACAAGCCATCACACATCATTCCTAAGATATACTAAGGTGTTTGCAAGCCTTGGTTAACCATTTACAAGTATTTATCAAAGAAAGTAAGATTAGGGTTTCAAACCTAATCTAGGGTTTTTATTGTTGCAAGCTTTGGTTTTAAAGTCTAAACAAGGGTTTAGCACATATTTCTCATCATCATTATTCATCACACTAAGGTTATCTAAAGCCCTTAACTTTTTCTTTTCATGGTTATATGTATATATGATGTTTATGTAGTAAAATCACCATCTAGGACTTATAATCATGTAAAAAGAGTTTTTACTTGTGATCATCATTTTGTACACTTTTACATATGTTGTGATATTGATAATATCATGTTAAAATGGATCTATAAGTGTTATACCATGTTGGTTAAGTGTAAAAATGAATATATACAAATTAGGGTTTTCAAGGTTACTTAATATGTTACAAGTAAAAGTACTACAAATGACTTATTAATGTTGTTCATGGACTTTTGTTTATGTTATATGAATACTAAAATAAGGTTATAATGGAAGTATAACTCTTGTATACACTTGGTTAATGTATAAAAAGTTCATATGTAAACTTGTTAAATTAGGGTTTCTTTAATAAGTTTTGATTAAAAGTGAGATTAAGACCTTGTTATCTTGGACAAATGGACAAACTATGGACTTTATTATATACATGACTTATGATATAAAGTGAGGTGGAAGACTTGTAGTAAATTTACAAAGGTAAAAATATATAAAACAAGCCTTATATAAAAGTACACATATAGAACATAAAGGGGCTATTTGGATTTCTAATTTGAAATCGTGATTTTGATGTTTTATAAAGATAATACACCTCACGACGATTCCAAAAAGATAAGAAACTCGAAAAACGGATTAATAACGAAAAAGATACGCTAATTACGAGTTATACATTAATTAAACGGGTTTATAAAATAAGTTTTATAAAAATTATACAAAACAGAAAGTTTGATGTTTTTAACAGATTATACACATTTCTAGGATTCCAAAATGATAATAATTATAATTTTTTGATTAAAAACGAAGAAGTTATGAATTACGCGAGTTTATATACTTAAAATGTATAAAATTACTTTTATAAAACCATTTTTTATAAAAGTTACTGTTCATGACAGAAACATTTATTTTTGTAAACCTCATAAATAAATAGAACTTTCAATTACGAGAACGTGCTCGAAAGAATCGCTAAAAACGGAGCTATAACGAATAAAATACGACGTTTACGGGTTTTACAATAACTAAAACTATAAAAATAATTTTATAACATGTGTGAATAGTAAAAATCACTATTTATCAGAGGACATGAAGTACAAAAATGTCATATTTTGATACGTTATCTTAATACGAAAACGTGAGCGCAAGAAACATATATTTCATTATGAACAGTAAAAATCACTGTTCATCAGAGGACTAAAAATATGAAAACGTCAAATTTTGATAACTCGTCTTAATACGAAAGCCGTGGAATAAGAGAACGCAAGGAAAAGAAAGAAACGATTGAAACGTGAAGTTTATGTCATTTTTTAAAAGGTATATTTATAAACGTTTTAACTTTATAAATATCGTTTTACTAAACAATTAGATGGTGAATAGCTATTATGAATCTATACATAGAGTAGTAGTTAACCCCCAATGTGATTTGTTCTTATCACGGACTATATTGGATTAGGTTGCACTCGATCATTACCGTGACGCATTTTCTGTGATATACTTGATATTCGCTCACTCAAGGTGAGTTCATAGCCCCATGTTTTACATGATTTGTTTTATAAGTTTTTGGGGTGAGAAACATGCACTGTTTTATAATTGGACACAAGTGGATAAGTTTTATATTATGATTACGTGTTGCCTAAGTAGCGATAACCCTAGTTGAGCCCATTATCATGAACTGTCAGTTACTGGATTGTGAGCGCGAATGTTATGAATAGATCTATTGGGATTGACATCCTCGTTCGGGTGATTAGCTATCACTGGGCAAACGAATGTATACCATGTCGAACATAGGATGTTGCGGGTTAGAACATCATCACGGGCAATGTAGGCCATTTATATGGTATTCATTTATGTCGAGCTTCAGTGTCATGAGCTTAGGGCAACGTAATTACATTTATATGATGTCTGCATCTGTTGCATTATCATACACTTGGGAAATCTTGTGGTCCTACAATATACGATTTATCAAACCTATGAATTCACCAACATTATTGTTGACGTTTTAAAGCAATGTTTTTCAGGAGGTCAATAAGCACGAGGTGCAAGGGATACATTGGAGGTTTTGATTTGGATATCATGCATTAAAGATTTTGTCGCATTACATTTTGTATATCTGTTATGGGCTAGAAATCTTTGTATTTTGAACAAGTGAAGCTTCGGGCTTATGTAACAAATACTTTGTTAAATCCAATGTATCGGTTTTAAATGACTTTTTGGTCGTTCTATATACTTCTTGTGTTATTGATCTATGAAGTAACACGCCCCAGACCCTTATTCCGCTGCGACCCAATTTGGGGGTGTTACAGATTGGTATCAAGAGCCAAGGTTATAGAGAACCAGGTCAAATGTTTTTGCTGGACTATAACCGTTTTTAAACATTGCATACACACAAAGGGGTTTGCATGGGGCATACATACGTGCATACATTCATACATACACTAGTTGTTGCATTAGTTGGTTATACTAGATGCATTCATAATTGATATACGTGTTTATATTATACTACGTATATACCATACCAGTCTTATATAATATAGTTATATAAGTTATTTTTGCTTGTTACAGCAGTTATGTCGTCTGATTCCGCGGTTACCTATACTTCCGTCCACTCTGAGGCACGATCTTGGAGTATCCCGTCTGAGGATCCTTACGAGGAGGCTGTCCGACAGTTGTTGGAGCAGGCACCACGTCTTTCAGAGTATGTACCTGATCCCATGGAGCTAGAGGATCATGTACCATTGTACATTCCATTAACGCCTGGAGCACCCGGGGATTTTATGTGCGCAGCTGAGGTTGAGGCACCTATAGTGCCATTACATTACTGAGGTTGCTTCCTGCACCTACACTGGCCACTACCACCACCATCCCTTCTACCCACACTTATCCGACCCCCACATACTAGAGCAGTCATGGCTCAAAGGAGAGCTACAGCACCATCCATATATCATTCACTACTTCTAGCAGGGACCCCACCATTGTTACTTATACCACTACCTACACCATCCACTAGCCGCAAAGCTGACATTCCCGAGGCTGACGTGCCACCTAGGAAGAGGCTACTACTTACTGCTCCCACACCTAGGGTTAAGGTTGGGGAGAGCTCTGTTGCTGTTGCTGCTAGACAGCCATGATCTACTATGGCCCGTAGGGTCGATCATAGTTTTATAGACACTGTGGATACCAGGGTTTAAGACATTGAGAGGAGGACTATGGCCGCCGTAGAGGTGGTCAACCGGAGGGTCAGTTACCAGGCAGATGTTCGTAGGAGAGAGAGTTTGGGGTTTTATTCACGACATAAGAGGCCCTAGGCGGGACCAGGCTGCTGTGAGATTGAGATTGCGATATTTAGGAGAGATAAGGCTTGTTCTACGAGCAAAGATGAGCATCGAGACTCCCATCAGCTTGGCTAGGTTGAGGCTTACTAGCATGGCACTTGAGGCACGGTATTAGAGTGTTAGGATCAGGCGTATCGCCACGAGTGGAGCGTCAGGTCGCAGCATGGATCGTTGTTATGAGCGTATCATACGTACCAGGCCTTGGAGGTTGGACAACACGTTGACACCTATAGAGGACACTGGTTGTATTACTTAGTAGTGCCTAGGTTTACCTTTCTATCATATTGTAGCTATACTATATAGCTTGCTAAGTTTTTATGGGTTACTCCCAGCTAGCAGACTATATAGATCTTTTGTTTTTGTTTAGCTATCATGTATAGCCTACTAAGTATTACGGGGTAACTCCCGGCTAGTAGGGCTCTAGGTTTATTTTCATCTTGGTAATCCTTAAAGGGGGGCAAAGGTGGGAATCATTTTTTGTACCAAACAGATCATGTATGTTTCTAGATTATATATGGAATGGATGTATTATGTCATGTCGATCTCGTGTTGGTTGTATATTTCATTGTGTGATGTGATCTCATTTTATTTATTATGCATATGTCATGTTAAGTTATGATTGTATGAAATCTAACTGGAGTATTATAAATTTCTTGTGCATTGAAGAACAATGCAAATGTTATCAAGGGATGTGTTGTAAGGAAAATTAAGCAGATTGTGCCTGGCGACGTGGCTAAAGCTATCGAGGCTATTGCTTTTTTTCGGGTCAATAAGCAAACCAAACAGCAATAAACAATAGTAGCTGGGAATGCTTAAGCAACAAAAGGAAGTGGAAAGTAAATTAACCACAATGGAAGCTCCATACCAACAAAAACACATAAGGGCATAAGGTGTTTGTTTTGGGCACATGCTTGTTGGGCCAGACAACAAGAAATATGTTGGGTCTCCCTACCTCGAGCATACGGCAAATGTCACCACAATGGATAGATGTTACTGTAAAGTACAGGAATTGGAAGAAAAAGTATGTTGGAACCTTACCACTATGCACCAAGTGCAATTACCATCATAAGGGTCTTGTCGTTGCTCCTAGTGAGACATATGCAAGATGATTGGCCATCTGGCCCGAAATTGTAGAACTCCTGCTGGGCTTTTATTTTTTTGCTGAGTATCACAAACTCTTACCTGTATGTGTGTCGGAGGTTCTAGGGACACTACAAGAGGGATTTACCCGGTGCTGGAGATTCAAAACCTGGAAAACCAAGGCTGGAAGTATGGAAGCAAGTAAGAGCCCTGGTGCATGCCTTTGGTAGGAGGACGAACCAAATAAGACACTTAACAACATTAAGGATGAGATCAAAGCTTAAAGAGAAAGTTGTTCTCGCTTTGCCTAGTAAACCCTAAGTTTGGAAACTATCTTAACTCCTTATTCTCCTTAGGAGTCTCGTTGTGTTTCTCTTAAATTTCGTTGTACGAATGACTTTAATATTATCTATCAAATTTTTCGTATTTAAGAATAATTTTTGTCAATACTTAACTTTAGTATTCCTTTATTTACTCTTGCAAACTAATCTCACGAATATCATGAAGTCATAACACTATTTTGACTAAAATTTGCAATGCATCGTTAATCCTCAATTATACATGGCCTGATCAACTATGTATAATTTAGGAAAGTACCATGCCATGCTGAGAGTAGTAACTCTAAAACTTACTTGTCAAGAAAAACAATTTCATACTTATATCATGTTGTGTGTGCAGTATCATAAAACGTTTTTACTCCATGAATCATTTAGTTTTTTCTCTTACTTTTTTATATGGTTCTATTATTATGTATTCTATTTTATCTTAACCATAGCAACTAAGTAGACCTTCACTCCATCTTATTATAAATTCGACATCATCTTATGACAAATCCTATGCCGAAAGGCTGAGACACATCACTGGTCGCCCTAGGATAAATCGCTATCAAATTTTCTCGCCATTAGAGAATTTACTAAAATTCCAGACCTTTCAACTATTTGACTTAATGCCTTAGAATTTGGCAAGATTCAACGTCATTAATTAGTATGGATGGTTGGCGAAGACTACCAGGCATTCTATTTTTGTGATGGAAAAGATCATTCGTGTTCTCCATTCTCGGAATTACGAAACATTAATTATTCATAGTAACGGAAGCAACCGCGCAAACTAGTCAGGCCTTTTTGGCACATGTTACTACAAAGGAGACTGAAGACAAGTTGAAGAAAAACGGCTTGGGGATGTACTGATAGTTGAGATTTTCCTGAAGTATTCCCAGAGGACTTGTCGGGTCTCCCTTGACTCGACAAGTGGAATTTCAAATCGATTAGATACCCGGTGCCCGCCACCTGTAGCATTTACGGGCACTCTTCGATTGGCGCTTCGAAAGGAAAGAGTTTGGTCAGATAGGCAATTAAAAGAACTATCCGACAAGAGCTTTTATAAGACCCTGTTTCTCACCTTGGGGAGCTTCCGGTTCTTGTTGTGTGTCAAGTAGAAGGATGGATCATTTTGGATGTACATCAACTATCGGTATTAAACAAACTAACGGTGAAGAATCATTATCCACTCCTAAGGATTGACGATATGTTTGATCAACTACAAGGATCCAATGTTTATTCTAAGATAGAACTGCGATCAGGTCATCGCAGTAAGCTTCGTGTCTGGAAGGAGATATCCGAAAACGGGCATTCCAGAAACTCGGGTATGGTCATGTTTTGATGAACGCACCAGCGTTATTTATGGATCTATAAATCAGGTTGCAACTATACTTGAGATAAGTTGTGTTTGTGATCGCCTTTATTAGCTATTATATATTTATTTTTCAAAGAACAAGAAGGAACACGAAGAACATCTTAAGGCAATTCTAGAATTGCTTAAGAAGGAGGAATTGTATGCCAAATTTTCTAAGTGTGAATCTGGATTTCCAAAGTACAGTTCCTCGGTCACGTGATTTGTAGTCATGGCATTCACATGACAATGCTCACTCAGAAGAGGTCAAGTTTGGAGTGGCGGTGCACAAGAAATCAGGTTCTATTGTTGAAGCAGAAGTTGTGTAGTGCACCAATTATGCCTTTACTGGAAGGAAGCAAAGATTTTATCGTATATTGCGATGCTTCGATCAAAGGTTTGGGCGATGTGTTGATGCAAAGAGAGAAGGTGATTGCTTATGCATCACGACAACTAAAAATTCATGAGAAGAACTATACGACTCATGATTTGGAACTTGGAGCGGTAGTGTTTTCCCTGAAACTCTAGAGATACTATTTATACGGAACCAAGTGTACTGTGTTCATGGATCACAAGAGTCTACAACACATTCTTAATCAAAGGAGCTGAGCGGTAGTGTTTTCCCTGAAACTCTGGAGACACTATTTGTACGGAACCAAGTGTACTGTGTTCACGGATCACAAGAGTCTACAATACATTCTTAATCAAAAGGAGCTGAATATGAGGCAGCGTCGTTGGTTAGAATTACTTAATGATTACGATTGCGAGATTCATTATCACCCGGGGAAATCAAATGTTGTCGCTGACGCCTTGAGCAGGAAGGAACGAGAGCCACCATTAAGGGTTCGAGCCTTAGTCATGACTATAGTTTTGAATCTCCCCAAACAAATTTTGGATGCTCAGATTAAAGCACGAAAACCAAAGAACATCAAGAATGAAGATGTTGGAGGTATGTTGGTTGAAACTTCTAAAGATCTGAAGAAATTTAGAACAAAAAAGTTGGAACCCCGTGCGGATGGAACTCTATGCTTCAATGGCAGGAGTTGGTTACCATGTTATGGTGATTTGAGGACTGTGATCATGCATGAGTCCCACAAGTCAAAGTATTCTATCAATCCGGGTTCTAAAAAGATGTGCCAAGACATGAAAAAGCTATATTGGTGGCTCAATATGAAGGCAAACATCGCCACCTATGTTAGCAAATGTTTGACTTGTGCCAATGTTAAGGCAGAACATCAAAGGCCATCAGGATTGTTGGTACAACCCGATATACCTCAATGGAAATGGGACAACATCACTATAGATTTTGTCATGAAGCTTCCTAAGTCGTCACAAGGTTACGACACCATTTGGGTGATTGTTGACCGACTCACTAAGTCCGCAATCTTTGTACTTATGAGAGAGACTGATCCGATGGATAAACTTGCAAGAATGTACCTAAAGGTTCGAATCAAATTTCTGGAGGTCACTTCAGAATGCTTTGGGTACTAGTCTGGATATGAGTACTGCGTACCATCCACAAATAGATAGACAAAGTGAGAGGACTATTTAAACTCTCGAGGATATGTTACGTGCTTGTGTAATCGACTTTGGAAAGGGTTGGGTTAACCATTTGCCGTTAGTCGAGTTCTCGTATAACAATAGCTATCATGCTAGCATCAAGGTTGCGCCATTTGAAGCACTTTACGGTCAAAAGTGTCGTTCACCCGTTTGTTGGGCCGAAGTTGGAGACGTTCAACTCACTGGTCCAGAAATAGTGCAAGAAACAACTGAGAAGATCGTTCAAATCAAGCAGAGAATGCAAGCTGCTCGCGATCAACAAAAGAGTTATGCGGATCTATAGCATAAGCCAATAGAGTTTCAAGTTAGGGATAAAGTTATGCTTAAAGTTTCACCTTAGAAAGGGGTCATACATTTTGGCAAATGGGGGAAGCTGAACCCTAGGTACGTTGGACCATTCAAGGTGTTGGAAAAGGTTAGATCCGTTGCATACAAGCTTGAGCTTCCGTAAGAGCTGAACATGGTACACAATATGTTTCATGTGTCCAACTTGAAAAAGTGCTATACCGACGAACCATTAGCCATTCCGTTGAATGGACTTCACTTTGATGACAAGCTTCAATTTGTCGAGGAGCCGGTAGAAATCATGGACCGTTAAGTTAAATGGTTAAAGCGAAGCCGCATTCCAATAATCAAGGTTTGATCGAACTCCAGGAGAGGTCCTGAGTTCACATGGGAACACGAAGATCAATTCAGGAAGAAATATCCACACCTCTTCACAAAGACCAAACCATCATTAAATGCCGCTTCTTAAGCCTTGAGGACAAGGCTCACTTAACCGGGGGAGACTATAACACCCCGTATTTTAGGGTCATTGACATCGTCAATTAATTCACTATGTATTTTTAGTATTGTACGTGTTTGCTTTTAATCGTAAACGTTAAGTTAAATCGCGTAAGCTAAAAATTATCATTCAATGTAAACAGGCATCAAACAATTAAATGTTTACATCA
>BQNB010128742.1:0-19230 GCA_026074375.1 Tanacetum coccineum
TTTAAACATCAAGGAAGCATAAATAAGCATTAAACATGAATAATAAGCAACAATAAGCAGTAATAAGCAATAATAAGCAGTAATAAGCAGTTGAACAGTAAATAAGCTAAAAAATGGAAAATGAGGACTTACAAATTCCTTGCTCAAAACAGGGATAAAAGGGCTCTTAGAGAGCTCATCTACAAGCTCTAGCTTGTTTAAAACAAGCTAGTAATAACCTATAAGCCCTTCATTTTCTGGCTTATCTTCCAAATGAGCTTTTTGTGTGATTTTTTGTAAAAGTGGCTTAAACAATATAAGTTATGGAAAAACTCATATTGTTTAAGTTAACAGCTTAAGTAAGAGTTAAAAAGAGCTTTTAAAGCACAACTAACATTAACTTAAAAACAAGGTTTTAACATAAAACTTAAATTTCATTAACTTCAATAAAACAGTACAAACTTTTAAAAACAAATACAATAAACTAATATAAGCTGAAAACTATCTAAAAAACTACATAAAAACTAGATGCCCTAATGCTTACAAAGGACCTATTTATAAAAAAACTAAGTCTTCGGGTCTTCTTCTTTGTGCTAGTTCTGTGAGTGAGTGAGAGGTTGTTTTTCTTGTGTGAGTAGCTTCAAGACTTCATCATAGCCATCCAAAAATCTTGTTTACCAAGTCTATTCATCTAAGCCCTTGATTTTGTCCAACGAATCAAAATGTAGAGGATTGTCAAGGTGGAATTGGCATCTTGCTAAGTGGGGTTGAATGTGAGAGGGATGGTTTTGTTTGATGGATCAGGGGTCGAGGTGAGGAGTTTGATAGATGAATAGTAGGGTTGGTTGTTTGGCGGGAAATGGTTTTGGGTTTAATTGGGTTAAAGGTTAACGGGGTTAGTGGTGTATAAAGGGGAGAAGGACCACGGGTGTAAAGGGTATAAGGTGAAGGGACTAACTGAGTTAGTCCTTAAGGACTAGCAAGGTTAGTCCTCAAGGACTAACGATGCAAAGGTTAAGGGTTGATGGTTTAATGGTTGTTAAGTGGGTTAAGGGTGTATGGTGTTGGGCTTAATGTTGGGCCGATTAAGTTTAAAAAAGGTTTTGGGTTATTTTTATCATATAAAGCCTATATAATAAGCTTATTGGGCTGACCCGGCCCATTAATTTGGGTGCGGGTTGGTCCATTAAGATTTCTACGGTTTCGTCTTTGACTTTTGACTTTGACTTTGTTGATTTTTTGGTTGAGTTTGACTTTGACTTTTTGACTTTTCATGCTCTTTCCATTCTCGTGTTTGGTTTTGTCCGTTTTGGCTTGATTTTTGTCCTTTAGTCAATATTCATTACCTGCACAGCATAAATCATAAAACAAACATATATTTGGCATTTTATGTCCGTTTTTGGTCATTTAGGCTCGTTTTTAAAGGTAAAAGGTATGTGTAATTAAGCACATACCAAAATCCCCCATACTAAACTATTGCCGTGTCCTCACGCAATGCCATAAGCAAACACTTAAGAAAACTAAGAATCTCAATCCCCTTCGACTAATTACCTCGAAAAGTAGCTAAGTGTTCATCGAGGGGAATTAAAGAATCAATAGTTTTGAAAAAGCCCTGTTTTTACCATTTTTAAATATTCACACTTATTCCCACACATATTTTTGTATTTTTCCCTTTTTCTCATTTTTTGTAGTTTTCATTTCAAGCAACTAACTAACATGTTTGACTTTTGTTATTTTCATAACCGTTAGGGATCATAGAACAAGAAACATTTCAATCCTAAAATTCCCCAAAAAGGATAAATTCATCGTTCCTGACTTTTCACTTGTTCCAAACCAAGCACAAAAACAAAATCATCGTTAGATATAAGTTAAGATGCTAACACTACTCATACTTGTACCTTGTGAAACTTTTCGCTCCCGACAATTATTATATCTTAGGTGAATGTGCCATTTCAAATTTCAACCATGGATTAACGTTTTTCAAAATTTCTATGCTTCACGTTCCACCCGAGAATAATGAGTTTGAAGGCGAGATCATCCCATGTAGCGACTTTCGTCTCGGCACATCCCAACCTTGCGGCTAAGTGACCAGGCTTTTGACACCCCACAAAGACTAGTATCGAGACTCACGGACCTTCGGTTTCAAAAACTCTTAGGTTTCCCGTTTATACATAACTTATTTAGAACAACCACAACTTAAAATGAAAAAGTCTTAGTTCGAAAGCATATTTAAATTTAAGAAAAAAAGATTTTCCATATATTTATTAAATCACATTTATTTCACTTAACATTAATATAACCATGATGCAATTGAAATCCTTGACCTTTTAGAAGGCTGCAACATCGGTTGTGAGCCGGCAAGATGCAGCAAACTTTTATCAGTCTCGGATTATTATTCTTACTATGGGCTTTCTTTTGAAGACTGCCACATCGGTTGTGAGCCGGCAAGAGGCAGTAAACTTTTATCAGCCCACAGTTTATATTATTACCTTATTCATCATCATTTTTTTTCTTTTTTTTTCATTAAACTTTATACCACGATATATAGAGAAGACTTCTTTTTGGAAAATTTAAGTATAAATTTGAACTAAGACAAAAATGTTATTGACTACATTTCAAAAATTGTTGATTTAAGTTTAATTTTCAAAAATAGCACGTATTATTAGTCCGGTTAGGAGCTTATGGGAGAAAAAGCCACAAATTACACACATGAGCTTGTAAGATTTCCAAATAATCCTTGTTTAGCATCCGAGAATTAACTCTATCAATTTTCGTTCTTCACAAAGATCCGCGAATGTTTAGTCTAAAAGTGAATGAACAAGCTAGAGCTCACACCTCGGATCGAGTCAAAAATTTATTCTTTATTCTACCCAGTCAGAGCGCGCGTTCAAAAATTATGACAAAATAACTTATGGTTTGGGGGGGGGGAGAGGAGATGAAGCGAAGGTAATGAAGGAACACATTTTTACCAATTATTTGGTATGTTTGGAGGTAAAAACAGGATTGCGCGTGAAAACTACGCGTCGCGAGGGGTGGGGGTGACGGGGGGTGGGGGGCAAGGGGCGCCCGGGCCTCCTACGACCGGCCTGGCGGGGCCGCAGGTGGGGGTGAGCGGAATTCAAATTCTGAGGTATGATCCCCCGGGGGCGGCATCGCTGGCGGAACAGTTCTAGACATTGTCCTCAATGTTATTGAAGAAGGGTCTTTACGTAAATCTAAAGCCGTTTATTAAGTATGCTCAAAGATAAACGTTAGTCGATAAGATTTGGATATTGGATTCCCATAATGAAGCTGAGGATTTGAAGCTCGAGTGAACGAAGGACAAAACCATGAGCACGAGAGGCTTCAAAATCCGGGGCAATCCTGGACATACATCACAAAACACAAAGCACGAGAAAAGAAGAGGCGAGCCTCCTCACAACACACTTATTCATTACTACTATTATAATTATATAAGGATAAGCATGGGTTGCCACCCACGAAGCGCTTGTTTAAGGTCACTAAGCTTGACCCGATCCCCCCATACTTGAGCTGGTCAAGGGGGATAGAAATGGAGACACGGAACATCCAAAACACGGATGTCCTCTCCATAAGAGCAAGGAAAAATCTCCATCGGGCTTTCAAAAATTTTAATGACTTTGAAAGCTTTAGAGTCCCGATGAGATAATTCCGGGAGAAGAGAAGTATGAACTCCTTTAGAAGTGAGAATCCCGGGGTTAAAAACTTTTTCCTCATTTTCGGATGAAAACGAGAGTAAAATTTCGGACCCGGGAACTTCTTTGTGGAAAGGAAGTTCATAAAGAGGAGGATTAAAATCCTCAAGAATTAAAGAAGCATTAGATATGGATATCTTCTTTACATTCTTATCTGGTGTTGCTCGAATAGTGACTTCAAAAAGGTTCTCATGAATGAGTATACCCGGATTAAATACTTTGTCCTCGTTATTGGTTGAAGGCAAAGCATCAACCTCGGAAAAATCCTCATAGAGAACCGAGTCACACTTGGGGGAAGGAAGGAAATCACTTGATCTAGGGGGATCAAGTTCATCAATCAAGAGTTTAGACTCTTTGATTTTATCTTCCTTGGAGTCAAATGGATCATCATAAACATCATCATTATCGGACTCAAGTTCAACAAGATCATCATCGACATCATCATATAATGGTGGAGATGAATAATCAAGAGTATGTTCATCGGTGAACATCTCGGGAATGGTATCAACAAGATCGTTATTAGGATCTGCAAGATTACCCTCATCAACCGAATCCTCGAGAATAGAATCCATTTCCTTGGTAGGATCATGGTTAAGCAAATATTCTATTTCTCTAAGATCGGATTCGATATCAAAAGGAAGATCATCATTTCCCGGTGGAAATGTAATAAGAGCGAGTTCATCGGCGAACTCCTCGAGCAAATGGTCAGGAGAAGAAGAAGTGGTACTGCCACTTAATGGATTATGAGAAAGAGGGAGAGGAGATGAAGGATCATTATTTAATAATTCCTCAATTAAACGAAGATCTCCCTCCGGGTCAAAGTCGGTATCATCACTCCCCGGTGGAAATGAATCACTTGCGAGATAAGCTTCGAATTCTTCCCAAATTAAATCACTTTCTTCTAAGGAAGTAAGTGTGGGAGAAGAAGAAACAATAGGGTCCGAAATTGGAGTGGGATTGCCACTCAGATGATTTGTTGCAAATAAATCTTCAAGATAATCCTCATATGAAACATTGCAGAAATCAATCATGTTGATTGATTCTTTGTGAGGTTGGTTTGAATAGTTTGAAGTGTCATGTCTCATATTCAAGGTTAACCTTTCATCACCGTCATGGAGAATCATTTCTTCTCCGTAAACGTCAATCAAAGCACGAGCGGTCCGTAAGAAAGGTCTTCCCAAGATGAGGGGGACTCGTGAACTTTCCAACAGGAACAAAGTCATCTCTTGCAATTCATGTCGGTGTATAAATTGCCCGGTTAGCAAGTTCAAGGGTCATTCATGTAGAAATAAGCTCGGGTAAACCTAACTTTTTTCACACTGAGAGTGGCATCAAGTTGATGCTAGCACCTAGATCGGCTAGGGCTTTGCACTTGACCTCACTAAAACCACACAGAATGAGAAATTTCTAGGGTCTCCTAGTTTCTCGGGTAACTTCTTAAGGATAACCGCTGAGCAATTTTCATTGAGGGGTGTATTTGCCAGCTCTAAAAGTTTCTCCTTATTGGAAAGGAGATTTTTAAGCATTTTTTGGTATTTCGGGATTAGAATCAAAGCATCGGCAAGAGAGATATTGACGTGAAGTTGTTTGAACATTTGCCAAAATTTGTGAATTTAGACTTCATCTTTTTCTTGCTATTTTTGTTGGTGCATTCTTGAAGGATAAAGGATATTGAGGTTAAGAGGATCCCTTTTGTGCACCATATAATTCTTTAGAGAAGTAGGTTTAGCTTTTTGGTCAAGAGGATATGGGACCTTATTGGTATACTCAGCGAGTTCCGGGTCCGTTAAAGTCTCCTCTGCACGTTCATCCTCCTCTGGATTAATGAATGGAGGAGGCATAGGAACGGAAGGTCCATCAAGAACAAGACCACTTCGGGTGGTGATGGCTTTCATTTCACCTTTCGGGATAGCAATGGTGTTGCCAAGGAGAGATCCCGAACCTGAAGATGAAGGGTGTTCAATTGGAAAAAGCTAGCCATCATGTTCTTAAGCTCATTGGTTTGGTTAGACATTGAAGCTTGAATCGAAGTTTGCATTTCATTTCTTAACTCATTTTTCACATTGTTAATTTGAGCTTACATGGATTTTATATTAACCTCATTTATCTTCTTAATTTTCTACAACTCACTTAAAGGTACAACTTGATTTTGTTGAATTGGATCTTGATAAGATGTATCTTGATTGAAATTGTTTCCTCGATTATATCCTTGAGGTTGGCTAAACCGGTTTTGATTATTTTGCACATTTGGTTGAGCAAAACCCGGTGGTCGAATTTGATTAGCTACATTCGGAGGAAGATAACCGGAATTACCCTGATTGTAGTTAACCGCGGCTGCTGAAACGTATCCTTGTATATTATCCTGAAATTTTAGGAAAGTGTTGCCATCGGCGGCGAGACACTGATAATAAGGATGAGCACCACCACAAGTAACACAAATTTCCTCAACGGCTTTTACGGAAGCTGGAGGTGGGGTTGCTTGAAATTGTTTAAGAATAGCGGTCATGACGGTAGTCACATCACTTGTTTGCTGATTTACTGCATAAGTAAGTTTGGCTATCTCAGAGAAAGAAGAAGAATCACTTGATTTCACTTGAGAAACAATCGATTTGTTTCGTGAATTTCAGACCTTAGATTTGTTTTCGATAATCGTCAACACATCTTGAGTACGTCTTTCCAAAAGATTGCCACTGGCAGCAGAATTCAAAGAATCTTGGTCGGCTGGGTTTAAGGCATTGTAGAAGGTATCAAGTTGATGCAATTCGGTAAAACCATGATGAGGGCATGCACGAAGGAGATCCTTGTAACGGTCCCATGCCTCATGAAACGATTCATCAAAACGTTGTTGAAAGTTGGAAATTTTATTTTGGAGATTTGTCGTTCTTGAGGGAGGAAAGAATTCATTGATGAATTTGGAAACAAGATCTTCCCAAGTGAGAATAGAATGAGGGGGTTCTTTTTTGAGCCAACGACGGGCTGCCCCCGCAAGAGAGAATGGAAAAAGCATAAGCTTAATCGCCGAATTAGGCACATCCTTGTATTTTATTGTGGAAGTTATTTTGTTAAACCAACGAATGTGATCATGAGGATTGTCTTTCTCAAGTCCGAAGAATTGGTCCGAAGTCATCATATTAATGAGACTATGCTTGAGCTCGAAATGCTCAGCAAGAATTGGTGGAACCACAATTGCCTCTGCATAACCCTCGGTGGGTGCACGGAGCAATTCCGCCATAGTACGTTGATCGGCCATCGTATCTAAGGGAGATTCTTCAAGAGAAAAAGGTTGCTTTGAACGTCTACGGTTACGACGTTTCGGATTTGAAGTAGTTGGATTAGGAGAAGATTCACCAACTAGATTCGAAGAAGAGCGAGTGCGCATGCACTAAGGAAAAGAAATCAAAAATTAAAATATTTTTGGGTCCGATTGGTCAAGAGTTCACGGTAGCTCTCTAAATTACGCACAAGGAAGCGGAGGAGCTGGTCAGCGCGAAGCTAGTTAAAAACCCTTCTCCTTTTGGGTCGAAGTTCGTTGGATCGACCCGCCTTATACCCCCCTTATAGTTTGTAACTCAAAGGTGAGCCGATTTAACAATTAACCTCACGGATTGTTTTGTTGTTTTTCAATTTTTTTGGTACTTTCAATACTTTAGGAAAAGTATTGTTGGTATTTTTAATTTTTATAATAAGAAGAAAATATTCACAAACGGAAAATGATAACTTCACGAGGAAGGGTCTTCAAACACTAATCTTCAAACGAAACACGATAATCGTAACACACCTCCCCGGCAGCGGCGCCAAAAATTGATCGTCACTTAATATATATAAATATAATATAATATAAATATATAATAAGATAATATCAATTATAGAAGAGTAAGAATTCCGTAAGGCTTTTAAAAGGATATTTACTTTTAACCAAAGCAAAACCCTAAAAAACCTTCCCGGGTCGTTTCCCGACGAAGTGTGAATTGAGAATCGGGATTAAGTTCGTGATCGTATTTTTGAATGATTCAATAATTTTTTGGTTTGGATTCTATTTATACAATTGAAAATGCAAAAATCAATAAAAGAAACACTAAAATGAAAGCAATAAAGGCTAAAACCCTAAAAACGATAACGGGATTCAAAACCCGTTCTTAAAAAAAACCAAATTCTAAAATTTTAACCCTACAAACGCAAATTTAATTTTTAACAATCCTAAATGACAAAAGAAAATTTAAAAAAAAAAGAATTATATTTTTTTGACTTTTATATTTTTATTATGAATTAAAAACGGATTTAATAAAAAAATTAACAAAAAATACTAAACTAATTTGGAAAATTATAAAAAATTCATGAAAAGTACTATGAACTAATTAAAATCTAATAAAAATAAAGTGGGTGAAACAGCTTTTAAGCTGTAATAAGCAGAAAAGGGCTTATAACTAAAAATGAAAAAACGTGTATAAAAGAAAATGTGTGGAGTTTATAATGCAAAAGACCCAAGGGCACGTTTGGTAGCAGAGGTGTGTGTTAAAACGTTGGTTGAGTGAGGGAGAGGTCCTAGGTTCGAGCCTTGCTCACCTTGACTTCTCCTTCACTCCCAATGTTTTTATTTGCTAAATTTTTTTTTGAAAAAGCTTAAGGACCTAAAAATAAGCAACTTTTGTAAAATGACTTTTTATGAAAACCTAAAATAAGCTAGGAATAAGCTCTAAAAGATGACAGTTATGCTAAGACTTGGACTAAACAAGCTAAAACTAATTTGGCTTTTAATAACTAAATGAGCTAAGTTAAAAACAAAATAAGCTAAAACAAGCTTATACCTAAACCTAATAAGCACAAGGAAACAAAAATAAGCAAATAAAATAAGAGAATAAGCTAGAAATAATCTATAAAAAGATGACAGATTTGGCTTAAGGGCTAAAATGCTTTAAGTCTTAAAACAGATTTTTGCCACAAGCTTCTATAAGCTAAACCTCAAACTCAATAAGCTACTAGACCCTTAATCCTAACCTAATAAGCAAAACTAAACACAAAATTAAGCAATCCTAACAAACCATAAGCTAAAATAAGCAAATAAGCAACTAGGCCAAAACCTACTAACCAAACAGCCAAAGGGGCACTTTCTAGCTTATTTTTAAGCTAGAAGATGGATCCTTATGGCTTAATGACTTATATGCCTGTAAAGCTTATACAATAAGCTATCTAGAACATCAATCAGAAAACATTTTGAAAATCATATAAGCCATGAAAAAGCTAAATGAAAAGGGCTGTTTTTCCTAAATCCTACTTTTTTGGTTTTTTCAGTTTTTAAGGACTAAAGTGCAGGCCTAAATTCAGCTTATCTAATAAGCCCTGAACTACAAATTAAGCTAAAACAGATCAAATTTACCCTAAGATCTACTTGTGCAATGATTTTTAAAACTTAAATCTAATATTAACCTACTTAAAATCTAGATTGAAAAATGGATCTCAAACTTTGAAAATGGAATTTATAACTTTGACAGATTTTAACCAAAACCACAATGGCAAATGCACACTTATGGTAACCAAATTCTACTACATTCTTAAGTATAAACAAGCACAAAAACCACACCTATAAGCACCTAATCCAAATTCAAACTAATAAGCTAAACTATAAGGCTTAAAACCCACAGATTCAAACCATGACTTCAATAAACCTTCAAAATGAGTTTTAAACTATGAAAACTTATCTAAGCTAACTTAAAAGCTTAATTTGAGCTTTTCAAAGTTGACTTAAAGGACAAAACACACCTAGCAGTATTAACTCATGTTAATACTGCTAGTGCCAAACACCCCTTAAGAAAATGAAAATCCATTTTAAGCTTGAGAAAGACTTAGAAAACTTGCAAAAACTCAACACAGGTTAAGCACACAGTAAGATAAGCACAATAAAGCAATTAAAACACAACAATAAGCACTTAAATAAGCAAACTAAGATTAAGCAGTTTTAAAGCAAATTAAGACCGTTTAAATGAAAAGACATTAGCAAGGAAAATTTAAACAACAAGCAAGCATTAATAAGCATTAGACAGCATAGATAAGCAATAATAAGCAGTGAAAGGCAGTAAATAAGCAATGCAACAGTAAATAAGCTAAAATACAAAAAGTGAACTTACAAGACCCTTTGCTCAAACAAGGGTATAAAATGCTCTTTAGAGCTCAAATCAACAAAGCTCTAGCTTGTCAAAGACAAGCTAGTGAAACCCATAAGCTCATCCATTGCTAGCTTATCATCCATTTTAGCTTTTTGAGTGATTTTTGAGGTAAAAGGACTTAAGCTATATAAACTATGGGAAAGTTTATATAGCTTAAGTTAAACAGCTTAAGTAACAAGTAAAAACAGTTTAAGAGAGCTTATAAAACGATTTTTAAAACATAAATGACATTAACTTAAAACAAGATTTTAACATAAAAACTGAAATTTCATTAACTTAAATAAAACAATACAAGGCTTTTTAAAATAAATTACAATAAGATTAAAAAGACATAAATATAAGCTGAAAACTAAAAACTTCAAAAACTAGCTTAAAAACTAGATGCCCAAAGGCTTACAATGAGGCCCTATTTATAGAAAAGTCTTCAAATCTTGGGGTCTTCTCATGTGTTACTTCTGTGAGTGAACTCAAAAGGTGTGTTTCTTGTGTGAGGGACTTCAAAGTTCATCAAAGCCATCCATCTTGAGTGCTCTCCAAGGGGATGATCGCAACCCTTCAATTTTTGTCTTCTCTTGCAGCCAATGGTGTTTAAGAGGATTACCAAGGTGGGTTTGTTGTGTTGTGATGTGGGGTTTAGTAGGATGGTGATGTTTTGTTTGTTGGTGCAGAAGTCGAGAGAAATAGATGATAAATAGTGTGGGAAGTTTGGCGGGAAAAGGAAAAGGATTTGGTGAATTAAAAGATAACGGGCGTTTGCCCTGATTTTGGTAAGTGTTCGCATCGTTAGTCCTTTTAGACTAACGATGTAAAGGGTTTATAGTTAACGGGTGTTATGTGTATTTGGGCTCTTGTTTGGGCCGGTTTATGTATAAAGGGACATTAGGCCACAAAATGGATTTAAGGCTTATTATAAGTAAGCTTAAGTCTTCTATATGCTTAATGGGCTGACCCGGCCCATTATATGGGTACGGATTGGCCCATTAAGTATTTCTTCGATCGTCTTTGACTTTTGACTTTTGTTGACTTTGACTTTGTTGGCTTTGACTTTGTTGACTTTGACTTTGTTACGCTCTTTCCATTCCGTACTTGGTTTTGTCCGTTTTGGCTTGATTTTTGTCCTTTATTGAATATCCGTTACCTGCACATCAAAAATAGCAAAACACACATATATTAGGCATTTTATGTCTGTTTTTGGTCATTTAGGCTTGTTTTTAAAGGTAAAAGGTATGTGTAATTAAGCACATACCACAAACCTAAGCTTACAACACTTGAAAACTCAAAATCCAAGCAAAACCCTAATCATGAACCTTCTTGCTTTAACACTTGTAAACCCCAAACCAAACCTTCTAACCACCTTAGGTTATCTTAGATATGATGTAGGAACACTTGTAAATGTCGAAAATAAATTTTGTATGGGTTGTTTAGGTTGTTTGTGTGGTGCGGTTGGTTGGAGCAAAACAAAGAGAGAAAAGAGAGTTTTTCACTTAAGCAAATGAAGAGTGTATATGTTCTATAACTTGCACATGCCTTCTATACTATGAAGACTAGTCTAATTCACTATTAGGAAAGTCTTAGGTCAAGGAAACATTAGGAATAAAACATGGAAAATATTTGGTCAAGACTAGTTAAAAGACATAAAACATAATGAGGTGATGTTTGTGCAAGACTTAGTATGTATTTTATGAGCTATATGTCCCCCTTAGGAACATATTTAAGCCAAAAATAGGGGAAGGGGGGGAATACTTAGTTGATTTATGATATTTCACTTATATGATGCATTTACTTTTAGCCAAAAGTTGTAGTTTAAAATATAAAGGTAAAACTTGTAATTTGTATGCTCTAGTTAGTTTATTTTATGTATAATATGACTAACAATGTTAACATGGGTACAGTTTTATAAAACTTTGCGTATTAGGTATAAAAATGCGTATTTGTTGAAGCGTAGAAACGTTTTGGTGGTTCCGAGAATGCCTAAACGTATTTTATCGCAAAATGTAAACATTTTACGTAACCAATAAAAATAAAATGTGCAAAGTTAATAATTATCCTCTAAATAATTATCTAACACTTGCTTGATGTAAACATTTAATTATTTTATGCCCGTTTACATTGAACGATAATTTTTAGCATACGCGATTTAACTTAACGATTTTAATTTAAAAGCAAATGCGTACAATACTAAAAATACATAGTGAAATAATAGACGTTGTAAATGACCCTAAAACACGGGGTGTTATACAGGCACCTGAAAAGATGACTGCCACTGACCTATTCTACCTACGTAGCATGGACTGAGAGGCAGCTAACGTCCCATATTATAACAACCCACAATTTTCATCAATGTTATTATCCATCTATTAAATTAGATGCAATGTACTATAATTCTATTAATACAAACCAACTTTTATAGGGAAATGTTTCGCTTTACTACATTCTACTATGTAACATTGTTTACATATAAAACTAAAGTTAACGGGCTCACACAACCTACCTATGACTATTCTATCTATGAATATGTCAAGCAAACATCATAACATGTCAAGTAAATGATCTATTATCCATTTTATCATATACATTATCTATTTAACATAGTTTTCACAATGATATTACCAAATGAGCATAAACCATTAACGTTTATGCCTAAACCCTAATTTCATGTAAAGTATACATCTAAAGCGAATGTACAAGCAACTAAGGCACATGTATAAGTATCTTAGCATCTCATTTGAATACATTTTCTCTCCAAAATAAGGTACAAGCACTTTTAAGCACAATGTACAAGTAAGCAAAGCACAAGTCCAAATAAGCCATTTTACCTTCGTTTTTCTTAAGGATTTCATACAAACTAATCAACCTAAGTTATAAACACTCAATGTACAACAATTACATTTCATTTCCCTCCTTATTACACCAATATACACGAAATAAAAGCTCAAAACCCTAACCCGTTACAAGCTTGAACCCGCGACCCATTTCTTTCCTTTCTATCCATTTTAAACTAAAACCACTAATCATAAACACTAAACTATAATCCTAACACTAATCCTAGACCTTAATCTACCTTAAACCCTAGCCCTAGCTCAAAGAAAAACCCTAAAAACCCTATTCGAGCCCTAATCCTACCCGGCACCCCTTTTCCCTCCTTTTTGACCCATTTGAAAACCAACCATGCACCCAAGCACCTCTATGATCATGCTACTTCCTTAACAAGCTGCTTACAAGCACCTCAAGTGCAATACTTGCTCCTCAAGTTGGCCACCTCCTCCTTGTTTCTTTGTGGTAACCCGCGGCTGAACCAAACACCACATCACCTCTCTAAATTTTTGCCAACACTCCTAGCTACTCTCATAGACCTCAAGACTCATCTCCTAGCTGCTAACACATGTCCTAAGCTTGGGCACTAAGTCTCCTTGGCCTCCAAGGGTCTTCGAACACTATAAAAAGGGGACAAACCCATTCATTTCAACTCACACCTTCATATTCACTTCTAAATCATCAATGGAGTTCCAAGTCTGATCAAGAGGAATTATAAGAGTCCCAAGAGCAGAAAGAAGCCAAGTCTTGAAGCCCCGAGGTAGTGATCTAGGCGTACGAAGCAAACGTCCCAATTTCGACCCGTTTTCAAATCATTAAGCTCGAACTTAGGTTCCATAAGCTCCATTTCTATTTTAATACTCTTATAATGTTCATATAATCATGTGTTCACCATTGTTAAAGGCTTTGAACTTAAAACCATGCGTGTATAAAGTTTATAAACCAAACCGAACCTATGAAACCCTAAAATCGCGTTTTCTCTTAAACCACAAGCTAATCTCATAAGCTGTTACTATAAGCTAATCCTATAAGCATATTAAACATGTCTATAAGTATTTTATCAAGTCTTAAAAGCCGTAACCCGTTGGATTAATTTTTGAAACCAAATGAACCAGTTTTATGTTTTTAAACTCAAAATCCTTTTCTATAAGCTAAAAGCTTGTAAAAGCTTGTAAAAGCTATTTTTCCTAACTTATATTAACTTATTTTAATAATCTATAACCTGCAAATTACTTTCTATATTGAAAAATATCATTATTTTGAACTTTGGACTAGTTTTGCAAAAGTTTCAATACATAGGGGTATATATTGTAACTTTTGGAAATTTTTAACTACAAGGAATGGAAATGTAATTTTATGAAAGTTATAACTCCAAGGGTTGTTTTTGCCAAGTCTCAAAGTTAAGGGATTATTTTATATATACTTTATATATTAAAAGGACTAGTTTTGTAATTAATTATACTTCAAGGGTATTTCTTACCAAATTGACATTCTTTAAAATATAATATTTTTATATAAATCATAAAAATATATAAAAATATTATAAAACTTGATTTTATTAAAACCCGGTACATTTATCGTTATTAATTAACGATCGACGCATTATAAATTAGTTATATTATATATTTAACGTAATCTATCATCGACTAGCTTTTGAAGAAACATTAAAATCTTATCACGTTACTAGGGAATTTCATGTGAGGGTTTCCATTTGGGTATTTGTTTTGACGAGTTTGCTGGGTTTATGATTTAAAGTGCCCTGGCTCCTCAAACAATACTACATGGCGTTTGGATTATGATAGCTCGAACAATGATGCAATATTTTCATGAATTAATAAGCCAAAGTAATATTTACGTTAAACTTATGAAATAAAGTCTTATAAACAATCACATTAAGACTCGACATATTACCCAGGTTGTGTGACGAAGCCGTTACTTTCATTTCATATACTTTTGCCATCAATCAGATTTCCCTATCCTGTTAAGGTGAGTTCGTAGCCTCGCTTTTAAATCTTTTAAATACTTTATAAACCCGCAAGGGGGATACATGCTTAAACCATGAATGCAAGTGTTTTTCCAACTGTATGCTATCCAGATATAATATTTCCTAAGTACCTTCCAGTGCCACTATTTCCATATCGTGAACCATTAATTACTCTTCGGAGTAAACGCAAATATTATGGATAGATCTATTGGGGGTGACGACTCCTGTTGGTATACCCGTTCATGGGGTAGCCAAACATACTATATTTGACTTAATGGGTAACCTTGGCAAGTTACCTTTCCACGAGGTCATTTGTTCCTCAACCAATGTCACTACGGTGATTTCCATGTTAACGTATTGATGTCATGAGCTTAGGGTAATAATACTGTTTTCCATGATAATTGTATGTGTTACAATTATTACTACTTATGATAACTTGTATTTATCCATTTACAAACTATGGGTGTATAACAACGTAACCCACTATTAAACTTTTCTTCAAACTGTTTACCATAAAACCTATGAATTTCACTCAACAATTGTGTTGACTTTTTAGCATGTTTATCTCAGGTAATTGAGCAACTTATGGCACAGAGTGGCACATACTTGAAGATGGCTATATTGTTATCATTCAAACTTCATATTTCTAGATTTTAGGACCTTATTTTATAAAACTCTGATGAATAAATGAATGATAACTAAATTTTCCAAAAACATCTCTTTTGAGTCGTTTTCTATGATTATGATTGTTGTACTATGAAGTAATACCCCAGATTAGCTTCCGCTGCTATATGTCAAAAATTGGGATGTTACAGATTGGTATCAGAGCCACGGTTATAGAGAACAAGGTTAAAACCTTAACTATAACTACTTTTCTTTTTCTAGTCATCACAGTCCTCCGTGCTGCCTCATTTTCTGGAATGGTATGTAAAGATACATAACTATTATATAAATAACTTATGTTATTTACCGCTGGGTTGTTAACAGAACGATGTCTTCTCCCAATCATCCTACTTCCAACATTGAGGATGCCTATTCCTCAAATTTTCCGAACTATCTTTCGGCTTCTCCGGATTATTTCCCAGCTTCACCGGGAAAAACTTACTCTAGTTCTTCAAACTCATTTGGTGTAATCCTACTAGCTTCACCAACCCTTTCGCTTTTTCATGATGACCCCTACATGAAAGTTATGCAAGCCTATTATACTAAAAATAACCTATTCTGCCTCCAACTATCATCAATGCTTAATCCTCAAGAATTCTTTCTTCCTGAGGAATTATTATCACCTAAGAAACGAGGTCGATCATCTTCTTCTACTTCTGTCCTACCTCAAAACTTTGAGATAGGAGAAAGCTTTCATAAAACAAGCTTGGAATGTCACGAAGAACAAATCAAGGAAAGCTTAACCCTAGGTATATTGGACCATTCAAAATTCTTGAACGAATTGGCCCAGTGGCATACAAACTAGAGCTTCCTGAAGAGCTTAGTAATGTCCACAGTACTTTCCATGTTTCTAATCTAAAGAAATGCTTATCTGATGAATCTCTTGTCATTCTAATGAAAGAGCTTCAGCTCGATGACAAACTCAACTTTGTGGAAGAACCCATAGAAATCATGGATCAAGAAGTCAAGAAACTAAAACAAATTCGTATTCCTATAGTTAAAGTACGATGGAACTCTAAAAGAGGACCAAAATTTACATGGGAACACAAAGATCAAATTCGTGCCAAATATCCACATCTGTTTTCAAATATCACTCCGGCATCCAACTAAATCTCGGGACGAGATTTCTTTTAAGGGAGGGGGACTATAACAACCTACAATTTTCATCAATGTAATTATCCATCTATTAAATTAGATGCAATGTACTATCATTCTATTAATACAAACTACGTTTTACAGGGAAATTTTCCGCTTTACTACATTCTACTATGTAACATTGTTTACATAGCAAACTAAAGTTAACGGGCTCACACAACCTACCTATGACTATTCTATCTATGAATATGTCAAGCAAACATCATAACATGTCAAGTCAATGATCTATTATCCATTTTATCATATACATTATCTATTTAACATAGTTTTCACAACGATATTACCAAATGAGCATAAACCATTAACGTTTATGCCTAAACCCTAATTTCATGTAAAGTACACATCTAAAGCGAATGTACAAGCAACTAAGGCACATGTATAAGTATCTTAGCATCTCATTTGAATACATTTTCCCTCCAAAATAAGGTACAAGCACTTTTAAGCATAATGTACAAGTAAACAAAGCACAAGTCCAAATAAGCCATTTTACCTTTGTTTTTTCTTAAGGATTTCATACAAACTAATCTACCTAAGTTATAAACACTCAATATACAACAATTACATTTCATTTCCCTCCTTATTACACCAATATACATGAAATAAAACCTCAAAACCATAACCCGTTACAAGCTTGAACCCGCGACTCATTTCTTTCCTTTCTATCCATTTTAAAACAAAACCACTAATCATAAAAACTAAACTATAATCCTAACAATAATCCTAGACCTTAATCTACCTTAAACCCTAGCCTTAGCTCAAAGAAAAACCCTAAAAACCCTATTCGAGCCCTAATCCTACCTGGCACCCTTTTTCCCTCCTTTTTGACCCATTTGAAAACCAACCATGCACCCAAGCACCTCTATGATCATTCTACTTCCTTAACAAGCTGCTTACAAGCACCTCAAGTGCAATACTTGCTCCTCAAGTTGGCCACCTCCTCCTTGTTTCTTTGTGGTAACCCGCGGCTAAACCAAACACCACATCACCTCTCTAAATTTTTGCCAACACTCCTAGCTACTCTCATAGACCTCAAGACTCATCTCCTAGCTGCTAACACATGTCCTAAGCTTGGGCACTAAGTCTCCTTGGCCTCCAAGGGTCTTCGAACACTATAAAAAGGGGACAAACCCATTCATTTCAACTCACACCTTCATATTTACTTCTAAATCATCAATGGAGTTCCAAGTCTGATCAAGAGGAATTATAAGAGTCCTAAGAGCAGAAAGAAGCCAAGTCTTGAAGCCCCGATATAACACCCTATGTTTTCAAGTCATTAACGATGTCAACAAATCCGCAATGTACCTTTTTTATTGTACATGGTTGCTTGAAATTGTAAACGTTAGGTTAAATCGCGTACGCCAAAAATTAGCGTTCAATGTAAACGGGCATTAAACAATTAAATGTTTACATCAAGCAAGGGTTATATAATTATTTTGAGGATAATTATTAACTTTGTTCATTTTATTTTTATCGGATACGTAAAGTGTATACGTTTCGCGATAAAATGCGTTTAGGCACTCCCGAAACCACAAAAACTTTCCTACGCTTCAACAAATACCCACTCTTATACCCAATACACAAAAATTACATAAATATATCATGTATACCTTTGTTTTGCCGAAAATCTTGCATCATATACAAAGATATACATGAAAAATGAGTTTAAACTTGCAACTTGGTCAAATTAGACACCATACTTCATAAATGGCACCATTCCTACCATACCTTGACCAAAGACTAGGACCATGGCCATTCCTAAGACTCTTTTATGTCCCCTTGACTAACCTAACATGTTTACTACTTATACATTGCACAAGTAACAAAGGAAAGACTCATAACATTAACACTTGACCAAAAATCAAACAAAATCACCTCCTTTACCCTCTCTATATGCTACGGCAAACAAGCACCCCTTTACCAAACCCATACAAAATTTTCTACAATCCATACACTTCTATATACACCTATTCTAAGATATACTAAGGCATTTGCAAGCATTGAATCACCATTTCCAAGTATTTCTCAAGTAAAAGGAAGTTAGGGTTCTATTAAGGAAAGCTAGGGTTTCTTAAGTGCAAGCTTGGTTTTTGTGGCTAAACAAGGGTTTAGTACTAGCACATCATCATCATCATACCTCATAAGGTCTATTTAAACTCTTTATGTTCTTATAATTTTCCACTTTATGCATATGATATTTCTATTTAGCTTAAATCACCATTTAGGTTTTATTCATGAAAATGAAGTTTATACTTGAAATGATCATTTTACACACTTATATACATGTGGTGTTATTACTTACATCATGTTAAAAAGGATGAGAAAATATTGTATCAAGTTATTTTGGTGTAAAAATGATTATGGGTAAATTAGGGTTTATAATAATTCTTAATATATTTCAAGTGAAAGAAATACAAAAGACATGTTAATATTGATTATGGACTCTTAATCATGTTAATAGAACACTAAAATAAAGTCTCATGGAAAGAAATACACTTATACACACTTGGTTTTGTGTAAAAATGATTATTGACAAAACTAGTAAATTAAGGTTACTTAAGTAAGTTATAGTTTTAAAGTATGTTAATGGATTGTTAACATGGGAAACTTGGACACATAAGGACTATTATGGACAAGTAAATGCTAGTATAAGGATGATATATAATATATATGATATATGGGATATGTGGTAAAATACAAAAGTGGTAAAGTATAAAGAAAAGATCAAAAATGGATTCAACAAACTCATGCAAACATTCTGTCC
>BQNB010128743.1:0-19230 GCA_026074375.1 Tanacetum coccineum
TATCCTCAAGGAAATAGGCTTTTCTACCTAGACAATAACAATATTCTACAACACAGCCGTCTAGACCTCGTAATTAAAAGCACGGAAAGTATATACTAGCACCTCACATAAGTGTTTGAGATTCTCTCTTTCACTCGGGTGTATAATGAATTATAACATATGGGGGAAACGGAAAATCACACTCATTACCTGTCATAACATATAAATTACCATAGGCTTGGTAAAGGATCAAACCTCTACCGCTAGGTGCAAGTATTATTCATTACTATCTAAGAGGTCTTTTAAAGGGTTGTGGGGTGTAGGTGTAAGATAACATATAATGGAAATGGAAACGGATGAGATACATTTGGGTGGTGACTTTGGGTGAATTTGGAGTGGAAGGGTTAGCTAATTATTTTCACGAATACACTTTGGTTTGGTTGCTAAGCCAAGACTCGGACGAAGATATACAAACTCTACACAACTCTACATCAATCTCTTTCTTTTTCTTTTCTCATTTTTTTAAGTAACATAATATATCACATGGGGGTTTATAACACGTACCCCTAAACTTGAGCTTTTACATGCTCGATAATTACAATCGAACTAATGACCCGATTTGAGGTGAATAAATGTAACATGGATATCATTTGACAAACATATGGGGGTATTGACTTAACTTTTCTTCCTCATTCTTCCGTGAAATAAATACTACCATGAATCCCAATCGTCCCAAAACTGTATTTACAAGGATAAGGACTTAGCAACCGTGTACTCAATAATTAACTTGGGTTAAATCACAATAATGTACTAAAACTGAGTACATATAAGGTAGGCTAAGGATTTTAGGGTGTAACGATTGGTTTAAGGGTAACAATGTTCTTCATTAATAGTCCAGATTAACTAGAAAATTATGAGAACCGTAAAAAAGGATAGGCTCGGGGGGTTGTACCAGGGTATCCTGCACTAAAGGTGAGTGTATGGCAAGGGTGTGGGATAGTTATATGATTGAGGTGACCATCATAACAATTACAGGTTTAAAACATGGGTTGTTCCTAATGCCTCTTATCAAGCAAATCCTAATACTTACTATGCGGTCTCCGGATGCATCACAAAAATAAGTTCTAGAATTTAATATGCTACCGGTACACTCATATGATTTTACTAACACTAGACATTCCAGAAAAGGCGACAAGGCAATGCATACATGGCCGTAACGACGGACTAGACATGCACGCCTGAAACTCAACCTTAACTCGAACCAGGTAAAGATAAAATCATCTTGGGTTACCGACGATGGGTACCCGAATTCCTAAAGATCTAAGGGCGAACCTCACATTTTTAGGGTGGAATTTTGGGGGTTATTGTGCTGGTCATATAAATTCCTATCCATGAGATGCTAGTAATACTCGGTTTTCGTTGGTATGTGTCATAAAAAAAATTAAATTTTGGTAAAAATCACCCTTTTATGATATGTTTCGATATATTACCCATCTTTTTAAGGACAAAGCAAATGACAAATAAAAGAATAGTTTCTAAGACTTATTTTTCCCCCTACACTTATTTCGAACATTTTCCCCAATGTTCTCTGGAAGTACCCGTTAAAATAGATAAAGGGAAAAGAAAATAAGGAAATAAACTAGTACTCCCCTGGTTTACTCAATAATGGAGAAGAAACATGCGATAACTGGTTAAATCGTCCTCCGAGAATCATCCAATAAAACTTCCTAAGAACTTCCAAGCTTCTCCTCATCAAATATAACCTGTAATCAAAGACAAAGACAACTATACCAAGCATAAAATGTGCAATTTACCAATGTACAATGTGAATTTAGGGTTCAACTTGATAGATAGGATGAAAGAATTGCTAAACTCATTAGGTTTTTTTGCAGGTTTATACAGAAGAATACATATATTAAATGTTGCATAAGTTTTATTTTCAAAAATAATTAAAAACTTTGAGTTTTTTGGACCTGGGCGTTTGACGCCGTCGAGGTTGGTGTGACCGCGTCACAGGTGTCGTGGTGATGACATCGAGTGTTAATCGCGACGCCGTCTCCATCGTCTGTGAAAACGAAATTTATTTGTTTTTGATCAAAGATTTCCTGCACTTGATTCTATAAGTTAGTTCCTGTATAAACGGCTGTACAAAACCTGAGATTTAACAATTCAATCATATGACTCGATACTGACGCGAATTAATCTAAACAATTCATTTAATATGTTTGAATTTTGGCTTAAAAGCCGGATAAATTCTCCTACACTTATTGTTGCAAAATACCTTTGATTGAAATTAAGACGAGGTTGAAGACAATACAAAGCATGATTACAAGATAGTTCAAACATAATAAAACAAATTATAGAGAATTAAAACACACATGATACTCCTAATTGCGAGAAAAGTAAACTGGGTTGCCTCCCAATACGCTCTTGTTTTTGTTCGAGTCACGAGCCTGACTCTACCCTTATTTAACAGATAACGGGGAGGGTTCCCCTACACTTGAGTTCAAGTGCGGGTGATAGTAACGGTACACACCATTGTTATGAGAAGGGGCCACATGCTGAAAAATTGGTTGTTGAATTATATGCTCCAAATGGTGTGTTTCTTTAATCCTAACATTCTTTACTTCTTTTGGCCTGACGGGCAAATTAGGTATCCTTCCAAGAAAAGAAACTTCTTTAGGTTCTAATTCCTAATAATCTTCTATCATCTCCATATTCGAAAAATCAACACCTAGGGATCCACTACGTCATAATAAACCCGGTTTAAATCTATAATGTTTCTTAGGGTCATCTACACATGGGTGATAATAGCAATACAAATCCCTAAGGTGGAAAGACGCTACAAGAGATGAAGGTAGTGTATGAATGGTCAAATTATCTAATACCTTCATCCTAAAATTATCAGGACTTTGTGGTTTGATAGGTGGTTTGTGGCCTCTTTCGGTTCCTAGACTTGCATCTAAGGGTGGACAATTAGGTAAGGGTTGTGGTTGAGGCTCCGGTTTATTAAAACTAGGAACTTCCCTAGAACTAAGAGGAGTGTTGTGATCACAATTCAAGCCTACTTCCTCTAGTTTTGTTTCGTTCAAAGGTTCTACCTCTATCTGGGTCCCTAAAGTCTTTTCTACTTCTTCCGGACAAGTCACGGGCGATGTGTATTCCTCAAATGATGGGAGGACTTGTGGGGTACTTTGTGGGTCCAAATTTTCCACCTTATCCCATGCTATACCTCTATGAATCTCAACCCAAACATCCTCATTTCCAAATAATCTTTTTGCTTGAGCCTTCAAATTTGCTACTTCTTGTTCAGAAATAATGTTTGGTGGGTTGTCCCATTCTTTTTGGCCTTGGGCAAAATTTTCTATGGCTTCCCATGCTTCTTCACCACTTAATTCCCCAAGGTTCCCGTCTGCTGCAAAGTCAAGGTCCATTCGGGTATAGTCGTCGACATGATCATAAAAGAAATGAGTAAGGGACCATAAATCGATGCCATGATGAGGGACTCTTTTGATTAAGTTTTTGAAACGAGTCCACGCATCGTAGATAGGTTCATCTTGATGTTGTTGGAACACCGAGGTATATCTTTGGAATGGGAAGGTTGTGTTTCGTGGGGGATTTTGAAAGGGTGTAGTTGGTGGTCTTTCATACATCATGATGGCGAACGAAAGAGTGATTTACAAAACAAAGAGCACAAAGAAAAGATAGACTACGAGAAAGCTAATATGCGGAATTAAAATCTTACTTGAAAGGATTCAAGCGAGTAGAACTAAGTTAAACTATGATCAAAACCTAACTATTCCCCAGGCGGCGTCGCCAAAAACTTAACGTGCGGTCGTCGTAGGACTTCTACACGAGAAGTTTTACAACTCCCTAGGCAGTGCACCTAATTGTTGTAGTGTAGTATGGGCAAGACTCGGGGTTGTTTATCGTTCACTCGAGGAATAGGTTGGGAAGGCTTGATCATAGTCTAACATAATTTTAGAGGTTGAGGGAAGATTATTTTTGTATTTTATTTTATTTTATGGAAAGCAAGTAAATCATATAATTGAGAGAGAGTGGTTTGGTTTAAGCTAACTAAACTAAATAATAATCTAAACTAAGGGTGATAACAATAAGATAAAAGATTGTGTCTATTTAATCATGTATTACTACCTAGATTGCTTCTCCTAGTGTTGTTGCCTTGTCACACTTGTGATGATCTATGTAACTATTTCCTAAAGCATGAACGAATTACACGAACCCGCCGTCTACTTAGTATGCCGCTAGAGCAACGCACATGCAAGGTAGTATAAAGACTATTACACGGCCCCTAGGAGTTTACTAAATGCATGTGAAATACATTAAAAGTGGATCAACCCTATTAGGGGGGCAAGGTAGTATGAAGACTGTTACCCGATGGTATTCTTTCTACACAATCATGTTTCCCTAGACATATCAACAGCTATGCAGATAAAAGCTGGTTTTCTAAGACCAAACGTGCACATCCATCACAAGAAGCAACACCACTAAGATCTACATTCTAGGTTTCATACAATCATAAATAAACATAATAATAGGTTTAGCTAAACATAATAATAGGTGATTTACAGCAATTATGTGTAGAAAGCAACACCACTTTCTACACAATTATGTGATTTATCGCTCTTGATTTATTCTTAACATTCTAGGTTTCATACAATCATAAATAAACATAATAATAGGTTTAGCCAAGCATGTTAAGAATAAATCAAGAGCGATAAATCACATAACATATTGACATATTGAATGATTAAGTAAACCTTACTTGATTAAAACATGAATTGGAAGAGTTACAATTGGGTTTTTAAGCCTTAAAATCGTCTCCTACAGGTTTTAAACGAACTAGGGTTCATACCCTCTATTTATTCTAAAGTTACACACTCAAAACCCTAAATTCGGGTTTGTATATATATAAGAAAATCGACACGGCGGCGTCGCATTTTAGTCGTGACGTCGTCATAAAATAAATCTTCTAGATCTGCGTTTGAGTCAGTGCGGGCTGACGCCGTCTTGAAATATGTGACGCCGTCACTTGATGAGTTGTGACGACGTCGTGTATGGCCTGTGATGCCGTCTCCAGGCTCTGTGAGCACAAATCTTCAAGAGTCATGGTGTTGGTTCGTAATCTCGTCCGTTTCTTCTCCAAATGAGCCCAAGTCACGTGTAATTTATCCAAATGTATTCCAAATGCGAAATACTTGAAAATGAATGATTAGGTACCTATTTTGGGCATAAACACACGATTTTGGAGGTTAAACGACCCCGAAAAAGTGTATTAAATGACATCTCATCATAGGGCTAGAAATCAGATTCTTGGTGATGTTTGGCACATGCAACACGTTTGAGAGTACAAGATCCTTTCCAGAAGTCAGCTTTAGTATGACTTTGCCTTTTCCTTCAATCTTTGAAGCGGTTCCGTTCCCCATGAACATTGGTTCTGATTCATTTACCTTTTGGTATGATACAAACATCCTTCTTGAATTGAAGATGTGCTTTGTGGCACCTGTATCAAGCCACCAATCAACAACATTAGTGGTTAAGAAGGATTCAATTACACCAGCAAATTCTTTTTCTTGTGGCGACAATCCTTAGCTTTATGCCCAGGTTTTCCAGAGACCCAACAGTAATAAACTTTCTTGAAGTTGTTGTTCTTTTGTTGGGTGTAATCTTTCTTTCCATCCTTAGAATGGTTCTGTCCATAACCACCATTTTTGCCTTTGTTTTTGTGGTTTTACTCGGATTTGGAAGAGCTTTCTTCAACCATGTTTGCATTTGGTTCTATTGAATTTGCTTCAGCCTTTTCATTCATCCTGTTATCTTCCTCAACACGAATTTTAAGAACAAGTTGCTCAAAACTCATATCATCAGTCAAGTGTTTAAGATATAACTTAAAGTTTTTTCAGGATTGAGGTAATTTTTCAATAATAGAACCAACAATAAAGTTAGAGTTTATACCCATACCTTCTACTTTCATTTCATGGACAATGATTTAGAGTTCTTCCACTTGCTTCACAACAGGCTTTGCATCATTCATCTTGAAATTTAGGAATTTTCCAACAACAAATTTCTTAGAACATGCAACTTGAGTCCTATATTTCTTTTCTAATGATTCCCAAATCTCCCTTCAAGTTGCAAAGGTTGAATAAATGTCATACAGGAAATCATCTAAAGCATTCAAAATATAATTTCTGCAATTATATTCATTTTGATTCCATTGTGAGGCGGCCCTTTCATAGTCTGCCATTTGTGCCTCAGTAGTGACATTGTGTCCATCCACCATATACAGATCTACTGGTTCAGAATCCGTAAGAACATATGACACATGCGATGATGTCAAGTAAAACATCTTTTGTTGCCAACGACGAAAATCAGACCCTTTGAACTTTTTAGGTTTTTCAACATGAGATTTTAATATGGTTTGATCCATCTTGAAAATTATGTTTTAGATTGTTAGGAATTCACAAATTGTAATACGAAGTGTATAACACAAAAATCAAAAGATTACAATAACGTGATTGAGGCTTGCAATTAGCAGTGTCCTAAAATTGAATTTCACCCGAATTGGTGCGGCTGTTTTGAGGATACTATAATCAATTCAAGATAAACTTGAATCTATCGAATCTAATATTGCTTTATGATGGATTTGGAGAGTATTTCTTTGTTTTTTTTTATGAAGAAAACGTTAGAATGACGTCCCTATTTATAAGGGAACTCGTGCCTCTTCAAACGGTCACATTGGTTCACAAAAAGGTGCAATTAGCGACGCTTTAGCGACGACCTAGTGACATAAAAAACCATCGCTAATTGATATATCTTAAAACAGTCGTGATGGTTCTCTCAATGACACCTTTTCAAGAGATATAACAATCACCATAGCGATTAGACATGTCTGTACAATATAATGGTTCATTAGTAACGGTTTTGTGACAAAAAAGGTGTCGCTAATGTCCATTAACATTTTATATGTTCTAACACACCCCAAGTTAAAATCAGTTATATGATGAACACATGACAACTTCATGTTTTCTAAACACTTAATCTGATAATCATGGTCGTGCATTTGGCATCGTTAACTAATAAAATCGATTACAAGACACTCAACATCCAGGACTTTTACTTAAATAATTGTAAATAATGATTTTTGCAAGTAACATTAATTATTGAATTACCGTTTTGTTAAAACCTTTAACTTTCAATAAAAAGAATTTACTACTTTTATCAACATTTTTTTACTAACCCAAAAAACATAGTTAAGACGTCAAATGTTGACTTTACATGTAACTGGTTCGAATGAAGAATAATTGGATGTAACCCGGGTGTTTAAACTATTAGATTTGACAATTTTCATGTCTCATTCATTAATCATAAGATGAATATCTACCTACTATATAAAATAAGCTTTATTAGAACTCATCTTCAAAATAAAATGCTTAAAAAATGACACTTGTCCCTCAAACAATAATCTATGACTCACCTTTAATATCTCCTTTTGCATTTATTCTATCCGAAAATAACCCACAAAAAAACCTAACAATTAACAAAATAAAGAAATTAAACCGCCCATAGATTGATGATTGTTTCAACAATTTGATCAACGAAACAACATTCAAGAATGATTTTTTTATGATTGATGGTCATCAATATCAAAAAACCACCAATATTTATGAACCCAAAAACCCTAATCAAATTGAAAAACCTATCGAATACAATTATATGAACCAAAAAAACATGATCTAATTGTTTGTTTTGTCTTCGGATGATCACTTGGATGAGGTAAGTTAAAAAGCATGTACTTGTTTTTTTAGGTTGTTCAGTTTAGTATTGTTTTTTGGATGAAAATAATTTTGTGATCAATTTGTATCATTGATATCTTTTCTCATCTACTTTATTTGTATTCCTATAGTTCAAACCATGGAGCACAATATTATGTGACATTGACCCATGATGTAATGCTTTTACTTGATGTCAATATATGTAATTATTCATATCTCATATATGTTTTATGCGGTCTGAATATGTTGTGTGTGTCGAAGTAAAGAGATCTTGGTTTAGATCTTTGGTGGTTTTTCGTGTGGTTATTAGTTCTATACACACGCGTATATTCAAGAACGGTGTTCGTTTATTGCTAAAAGGTATATGCTTCTTGATCAATTTGTTAATTACATATTCTATACGTGATTTATTTATTCCGCTGCGTACTCGTGTTAATTAAGGGTTAATTAGTTAATAAAACCTAACATTTACAACATTGAAAATTCGTGTAATACTGATATACTAAAACTTTAATGATCTGATCGGATTCTTGGCAGTACGTTGGTTTCGGTGTTAATAAAAAAGTAAATGGTTCAAGTTGGGAAATTTTAGAAAGTACGTTGGTAATTTATGGCTTTTTCCGTTTTAAAAATTGAGTACGATCCATGTATCAGATTACCCATTAAGGGGGATTAAATATGAAAAGTGTTTTGTTGATTAACTTGTATTAGTTTTGATGTTATATACACTAATTATACTAGCTCGAGATAAAAATGATGCTTAAAATAAGTGTTATATGTTCGGTATTAAATTCAGAAAGTTGAACACCTTTCCGCAAAGTCAGAAAACAATTTTGTACAAAAATCATAATTCTAAGTATCAAGTGGGCGGCCCCCTTAAATATTTGGGCGCCCCCCTTAATTCCTGGCCGATCCCTTAATTAATTAAGGGGACCGCCTGTCTGATTCATTAGTTTTTCAGAAACTTTGAAAATTCATATAAAATCAACCGTAACTCCGTAGAAGTCGTGTCACCCGGCGTTTTAAAGATAATTGAGTCTACTTTCATTTAAAAATACTTTCAAGTAATTATTCGAAACTTAAATAAGTCAGAAAGACAAAATATACTATGGTGGTCAAAATTTTGTGGTTTAGTTTTGACGTTAAACATGTATTTATACCTTTTCCTTCTGTTGTCGGGCATTCTAGTTGGTAATCTTTGAAATATTATGTATTTATCTTTTCAAATATTGATCTTGATTAACTTATGAAATAGGAGGAAAAACTAATTTGTCTTCAACATAACCGAGCTAAGTATACATTGTTGTATCTAATACACAAAACGCCGACAAGTACTTTTATGTGTTATGCTATGTGATTATGTGCACTTCTTTGATTCTTAGTAGAAATTATTAAATGATCGTTACTATGTGTAATTAAGCTAATTGAATATCTAAGCACACGTGCCATGTACACTATTCGTTTGTAGCTAGTTTTTTGGATTATACCTAACTAGAACTTATGTTAGATTTCTTGCATTAAGATTGCAAAATTGTTCTTGCATTGCATATAGGCATAGATTACTTAATTTATAACAATATTGATCTAAAACATCCTTGTAAATCTTTTCGAGTATGGGAATATACTTAGGAATAAGAGTTCAATAACTTATCAAGTATATTATTAAATGTGTTAAAACTAGTCACCTAAATATTTCCAACGATTTAATCTATTTTCAACAACACGTTTAAACATTTTCAACAACTTGCTTTGTTTGACCTTGGGTTGGTTAAACAAAAGAAAAGATTGTATTAATACATTAGTAACTAAGAAACGAAAATTTTCTTATGCTTGCATTTGTGTGTGTTGGGGGGGGGGGCTTCTAAAATACAACACATAATTATATATATATATATTATTATATATATATATATATATATATATATATATATATATATATATATATATATATTTAAACATATAGTATTTTACAAAAGATGTGTGTTGTATAAAAATGATTAGAAAACTCATTTATATACTAATAAAATGTCAAAAACTATGCATACTATACATAACAACAAATAGTTTTTCGCACAAGTAAAATTTATGAAAATCTTGAAATAAAAAATTAACTTATCATTATTCATCAACCTCACCTTACAACTAATCTTGGGGTTAATGGAACACACTATTTAAATATTTATTTATATTCTTTTAAATGAGTGTTCGTGAGGGTCAAGAAAGATTTCTAGAATATATCAATTCATTATTCAAATTATGATTGATATCTTTATTGAATCTAATTGACAAGTTTTCAGTGAATGGTATGAATCGAATTCTTATTTGTTTAGTTTTAAGATTATATTAAAACATAACAAAAGATATCATCTTGGATCTACATAACTCAATCACACTTGATTGATATGAAAATAATTACATCCTTTTCTAGATGAAAAGAATATGCATCGGATCATAACTCACACTTGTGTTGATGACGCCATATTGTGTCTACTTGTCCAATGGTTGTGTTCTAAATATTATACTAATATGTTTAATATATGCATAAAATACACAATGAAGTAGGATTGACGACTTGGATGTTTTGTCCAAAATATTCAATTTACATTGCAATGCAATTGGTAAATGTGTCATTTCTGAAAAACCAAACACGAGCAAACTAACAACATATGTAAACTTTTCTCATACAACATAAAAGCACAACTCAAAGCTAAAATTCACTTTTAACTAAATTCTCAAATAAGAATAATATTCTTGTTTATTTTCACCTAGGATAAACATGATGTTTGAGGAAACTTTATGTATAAAGATATTTGAACTTATCGTATTAAAACAGATGTTATAGGATAAATATATATCTTATGCATTTTATTTTCTTCGAAGCATAAACGGTTTTGTTGCAAGAAAATACACTTCATATAATTTGAAAAATATAATTTATTAGAATTGAAAAACACAGTAAAATAAATAAATTTCAAATTACGTATTTAATTGTAAATATCACAACATTTGATATAGAATAGATAATTTTAGAATGCATATTTGTTTTAAAAATAAAATTTATATCTTTTTATCAATTTATCACTAAGGATTCTCAAAACTTAATTAAGATAAATAATCTTGTGAGAGATTTATTTTCCACATAACATGAAATGGTTATATCTTAAAACATTTCAATATATCATATTTGTCACAAATACAGCACTATTTTGGCTTTTGCAATTATACAGTTATATATCACATGTGTCAAATACACATGTAAGATGACTAAAGTATATAGACATCCATTAAATCAAACAATATGTAATCAAAACTAAACGCAATTCTATAGGATCCTTGAAGACAAAAGATTTAAAAAATCATCTTGTCTTACGCTTATCTTAGAATTCTATCATCTTGATTAACGATTATGCGAACAGAATGGTAAAGTTGTTAGGAGTTGAGTCATGTTAGACCGTTATGAAAATGATAATACAAAATTTTCTTTGCTACACTTATTAGGCAAATATAAGAACTCTATTTTGTCTAACATGAGAATGACTACTAGAGAATCTATTGCACTAGAAATTCAGTTTAACCTAATGGTTGAAATACTTCCAAGAGTGAAGTTGGGTTTCGTGTATATCCCATAAAAATGGCCGTGTTTTGCCTGAATTGAAGCCCACTAGTGATAAGTCTCATATTCATTCCTAATTTATTAATTGGGCTCTTCCTAAATCTGCACTAATGATAGTATACATCGATTCGTCTCTCTATATATCTATAGGAGTACACACTAAGCGAGTAGAAATTAGGCTTTTCATTAGTCAATCTAGACACAATGCACCTCAAATATGTGCTTTAATGTTTCAAGATGATTACTTGTTTCCATGTAATGCAATTATATGTCTTCATTATTTGATGCTCAAATGTTTGTTTGCTTAGATAAAAATCTTAACACTCCTCAAGTAGGTTTGGACATAATTAAATTTTTCATCGATATATTCACGTATCTTTTAACTTGCTGCCGCAATCGTTAATGGTATATCTAAAATTCATATTCAGCCCTTTTAAATAAATTTTTAAAATGTCTTCCTAAGCCAAAAGCTTTCATCATCATCATGGTGGACAAAGGTCTTACGAGTTTCTACATAAGTGATTCATAGCCTCCTTAATATACACACCTTAAGACTATGTACTTTTACTTCCATTAGTCTTTTCCATGCCCTTAGGAATGTCACGATGGTTTATCGTCATGCTCACCTCATACACAATGAAAATCAAAAATTAATCCATCGATTCTGTTGGATTAGAAACTCATCAAAATCGTCTTTCATTTCCGCACAACTAATTTCCATAACGAAAAATATATCATACGAAAAAGTTTCGTCGAAACACAACTTCGCCGGCACCCTCACCAAATCACTAAAACGTGAACCTTTTTAAGTCTAGGTCTAGGAAGGATAAAACAAATCTTATAAACGTGTCATTCTCATTTTAATAGTATTGTTACTATTAAATGAATTTCGATAAATCTCGACAACTTAATCATTTCATCCGAAATGTTTAAGCATCTTTAATTCGCGAAATGCAAATTAAAATGTCACTCATTGTTCATGTCTAATTGACTCGCGTCTTCTCACCCCTTCTTATATACCAATAAATATAAATACACAACAAGGATCAGAATCCGCCGAGGACCATGAAACGGAAGCAGTATAGCGTGTCTCCGGTAGTTATGTTCCAACGCAGGCTTGAATGAAAATCGAAAGAGATTGATATTCGATTGTTTGGAATTGACATGGAATGAATTGGGTACTAAACACTTAAAAGCCAAATCGAACGAGAAGAGAAAAGCAAGTTGAAATAAGCTAGAGCAGGCCTCAAAAGCTAGAATGGTTAAAATACACTAAAACTTTTATACTAAGACACAAATAAGCTCAAATAAGCTTAAGACAAATCAATAAGCTAGCTAACTCTAAATAAATCAAAATTCAGAAGCAAATAAGCTAAATTATGCAAGAAAAACTCAGCAGTACTAACACTAGTACTAACAGTTTTATACTAACAGTTCTAATTGGAGTTGTAACTGCTGGCTCTAAGTTAGTACTGCTAGCTCAAGGTTAGTACTGCTAGCTTTAACAAAACACAATGAAACAAGAAATAAGCAAAATAAGCTAAAACAAATATTTAACTAACCCTAAATAGCACTCAGGCATAAGAATAAACAACTAGATTAAACTAAATTGGCAAATAAGCTAAAAGCTACAATCTGATCAACTACTAAAATTGCTTTGAAAAGGCGAATAAGCTTATTTAAGCTTACTCCTAAAGACAGTAAAGGAAAATGGCTTAATCTACTCTAAAAAGCTAAGGAAATCTTAAATAAGCAGAAATAATAAGCTAATAAGCTAAAATGAACCACCAATACTAACAGTTTTAACTAACAGTACTAACTTGGAGTTAGTACTGCTGGCTCTAAGTTAGTACTGCTAGCTTTAAAAGTTCCAAAAGAGAACTAGCAGTACTAACTATGGGTTAGTACTGCTAGTTGAAAATACTCCTGAAAGTTTTCAGAAATCATTTTTCTTTTTATATTAAGATGAATTGATCCTAATTTATTAAAAACAGATCATCAAATAACAAAATAAGACATTTATAAGCAGACTTCAATCAAGAATAAGTACTTAAATAAGCTGAATCAACCTAACAGTTTTAACTAAGCATACTACCAGTACTAACTTGGAAAGTGACCAAAAATATGTTTCAAAATAACAATAAGAGGATAGTACATAGACATCATGTAAAGCTAAAAATAAGTACATGTAAGTAAACAAATAAGCTAAGCACTATAAGCAGTTCTGCAGTAAATAAGAAAAATAAGAAAAAGAGAAACTTACAACACCCTTGCTCAAAACAGGGCTAAACCAAGAATCTACAAGCTCTAGCTTGTATAAAACAAGCTAGTGAGAGTCCATAAGCCCATCCAGAACTGGCTTATCATCCATAAGCTGTGGTATATTTGAGTGAAGAATTTTCTGTGACTTTACTTAACTTCTTAGTATTTAAGTTAAATCAAATGACTCATATGATTTTATAAGACTTAAAATAAATTAAGTAATGCTTTTAACAAAGGAAATACAAAGATTCAAGAATTGACTTAAAAACTCCAAATTTGCATTAAGACGAAAATTAAAGTTACAAGACTTGGAAAATTAAATTGCATAAAAAATAAGCTGAAATGTAACTAAGAGCTATATAAAAAACTAACTCCGGTTCTTGGGATACAATGGCCCTATTTATACTAAAACGAATTAAGGTCTTGGTTTCTTGGTCTTCCTCCTCTTCTTTCTTCTGTGTTTCTTTGTAGAGACAAAAACCAAGTGTGCTTGTTGTGTGAGGTGATTCTAAAACAAATCCCAGCCTTCAATTTCTTTTGTGCTTCTTTTGAGTCAATCACAGCCATCGAAATTACTTGGAAATGGTGAGGGATTGCCAACATGGCAATTATAAGTATGGGGGGAATAGTGGAGTGGTTGAAATGATTTATCTAGGGTGTTTGAGTGGTTTGCAGGGTAAAAGTATGGGAAGACATCCCTAAGTTGTACCTGGGTTTTGTTGGGCGGGAAAGATGGAGTTTGGGAAGGTTGGCAGCTTTGGCCCCTCATCTCTTATAACCTCATTGTAAACTTTGCCCCTTTTATGATACAACTTTTAGGGGTTTGGCAGAACTGGCCCCTAAAGTTATACTTCACCCGCAATTTTCGATTTCAGCCCTTGTCTTTTTGTAACACAACTTGAGGTTTGGCAGTTTTAGTCCCTCAAGTTGTATTTTCTTCATGTGGCTGACTTTTGACTTTGACTGACTTTGGCTTCGGATTGACTTTGTCTTTTCCATCCCGTGCTTAGTTTGGTCGTTTTTGGCTTTCTTTTTGAATATCCGTTCCTGCACAATTCAAATGCAAAACATACAAATACAATGTATTTTTGGTACGTTTTTAGTCATTTAAGTCCGTTTTTAATGGAAAATGGTATGTGTAATTAAGCACATACCAAAATCCCCCATACTAAGGTATTGCCGTGTCCTCACGCAATGTTATGAAGTAAACACTCAAGAAAACTAAGAATCTCGAACCCCCTCGACTAATTACCTCGAAAAGTAGCAAAGTGTTCGTCAAGGGGAACTAAAGAATCAATAGCTTCGACAAGTCCCGTTTTCACCAATTTTTTATATGTACACTAACTATCCCTAATATTTTTGGATTTTCCTTTTTCTTTTCTTGACTGCCTGTTTGACTTCCTTTATTTTATAAACACTGGGATCATAGAATGAGAAGCGTCCATAGAATAATCTACGGATGTCCTGACTGATAAATTCATCGTCCCTGATTTTTCACTAGTTCCAAACCAAGCAATTAAACAAGATCATTTGTCAATATAAGTCTAAATGTTAAGCACTCATACTTATGACTTGTGAACTTTTAACTCCCAACACGGATATATGATTTAAATGTGTGCGGCAAATTTTTCCTTCGAGCTTAAATTCTTCGGACATAATTCATAATTGCAAAAGTAGCAAAAATACACGAGCTACAAACATCCCCATTTCATTGTGCAATTTTCCGCCATTTACAAAAGATAGAAAATTTTTGTACATTGACGCATGAACTATAGACTTTTCACGAAGCAACTTGGCAATTTGTATTAAAATAGGCTTTAATCTACATGGAAGGCTAAGGTGTAAAGGTGTAATGAAACAATTTTTTAATGGTGTGGAAAAAAGAAAGGAATGGCTCAGCAGGTTGTTCTAGGGGTATCTTTACTCTAAAAATAAGAGTAAGCAAAAAGGTTACACGGGGGTTAACTAACCAGTGTAGTTAGTTAATAATACAGCATGTAAAGGCTTTTTGGTTTAATCCTAGAAATTTACCAGTCAAGCATGTTACTCCATCTAAATCCATAGTACTCATCATTGAGGTCTCGAGTGATATACCAGGCCAAGTTCTAAAGTCCACTACATCACCGGCACACTCATATTTTTGTGGAATTTTAGTAAGCAATTGGAAACGGATAGGCTTAATTCTCACAAATAGACATTAAAGGTAATAGTGCGCTTAGGTAATGTAACTAGTGATTTTTCACAAAAAGTATGCTTGAAAATTTTTTAAATTTTGACCAGTTTTAAGCATATAGCATCTTATTGGTGAAAATGAGGACAAGTACGTTCTAATTCTACATCCCTCCACTTAAATTATGCAATGTCCTCGTTGTATAGATAAAACAGTTAAATAATAAGAGAAATAGAATTAGAACGAGGAAACTCCCCTGATGTTTTGCTCAGGAATGATTCTCCAAGTTGAGTTCATGAGCAAAAAGTGTGTTGAACAGCCGTCTTAGTATTTCAAGACTCCAACACTTCGAGATTTCCAGATTTATAAATACTCCACCAACGTTGTCATTTCGTTCAGAAGGTTCCTGTATTAATAAGAAAACAAGTGCAACTCCATCTCTGGTGTATTCGTTTGGTTAGACTCGAAATAATAACCTAAAACTGTACAAGAAGTCGATACGCCATATCCATACCCCAAGATACGTCGTATTGAGACTTGTATACGCTGTATTCATTTAATGAATACGTCGTATAGACTGTGCTGAAAATAAAGACTGGATAACATCCAGAAGGTCAATACGTTGTATCCATGGGGTTTGGATATTCCGTATAGACAGTCTGGGAAGACAGACTCGATAACAGAAAAAAAATCATTCTGGGTTGTCTCCCGGCAAGCACTTTTGTTTACAGAAAAGTCTTTAAGTTAGACTTCCCCCAATTTAATCTCATCCTTATAAAACAATTTGGGTTCGAACGGGATGTCAAATGGCACATACAAATTCTTTAAAAGCATCCCGTTGTTAAGATAGCTACAAGCCATGATATTAACATTTAGCTTCTTGATAAAAGTTTCAGTTTTGAAAAATTTATTAGATGTATCATGACTTGTTTCCAAAAGCTTATTTGACCTTTGTGTATCAACATTTATTACACTAAGTGATGGTATGACAGACATATCCCCCGAAGGTTGCTCAATATCGATTTTATCATTATCATTGTCCTTATTTAATTTTAGACCATCGGGATAAATCACGTTAAAAGGAAATAAATCATTAAAGTATAAAACGTTTTGTTCCTTTTCATCACATTCGGACAATGATGTTTCATTAAATTCATCGATATGTTGAGGACTTACAATATGTTCAGTTAAGAAATCTGATTTAGACGTTAGAGCATCATTGTAAACAATGGCTGGATATTCATTCTCAAAATCTTTAAAGAAGTCTAAATCATTAAAATAACCGATCTCAGGCTCGGTTGATGGAAATGAAAGCTTATTGACTTTTTCATTATCATTTTCTGAATCCGTTTTCAAATTGTTGACAGAAATTATTTTATAAGAAAATGAATTTTCGTCATAAACTACCGTGTAATCTTCATCGTCAGATTCGTCAAATGATATTCTAAAGTCAATTTCATTGTCGTTAAGAGGACATACCGTGGGTTCATAGGAGGGCGTTACTTCAGATGTAATCGCGTCGTTAAAGACTATAGCTGGGAATTCAGTTTCAACAGATCTGAGGTCGTGAACGTCTTCATCGTACCAGATCTTTCCATACGTATCAGTCTCCCAGTTATACACTTTACCACGCCTACGAGCTCTTTTTTCCTCAAGCCTTGTATATTCTTCCATAGTAATATTGGGGTCATCCATATTAACCTGTAATAAAATAGCTAGGAAAGAAAATGGTCAAATAGCCTAATACGCCGTATTCAATAAACTGAATACGCCGTATTAATGATAGAGTCGAATATGCTGTATTGGTTTAGAAAATTTTTATATGCCGTATCCAAGAAGATGAATATGTCGTATTGAGTATTCGACTCAGAATGCTACATCAGGCTATAACAATCCACACAAACACACAATATGCAAAATATACAATGCAGGAAATTAAACACGCAAACAAGCACACAATTATGCAATTTAAACTAAACTAAACACTAATAAATAAGAATTAAACAACTTCACTCCCCGGCAACTGCGCCAAAAACTTGATGTGTCGTTGTGTAGGTGTTATTTTATGTATCAATTTTTATTATTTATATTATGCTGATTATACCTAAAAACAACACTCTAACGGGCAGTGTACCCGGTCAAGATGTAGCTTCGTTGGTAAGTAAGGTGTCGGTCACTAAAAAGGAGAGCGTTAATATCTAATTTATCAGTATTTTAGTTATTTAATTTATGCAAAACCTAAGCTAATGATAAGGGGGTTCAGCCTGAGAGACTGGCACGAGATTGGGTATCTAAGCTAAAGCCTTAAAAACGCAAAGGCTACGCCATAGCCGCTAAGGCGTGAGGCTTGATCATGCCACAACGCCATGCCTCACGCTATTTATAACCTTGCTTGTAAGCATCTCTACTTATTTTGAGACCTCAAAACATGAGAAATGCACTTGTGACACTCTGTCCAAGGAATCCCAGCCATAGTGAGTCAGTGACAACTAGTAACTCTAGTGATGTACAAGCTCTAGCAGCTTATAGTCCAATGACAGTGACAAAGATTTTACTAGATCTTTGAAAGGGAAATTTGTATTTATGCCCCATGGCATTTTTGAGTTTGTGACAAACAAGTATATCGGCCCGCGCTCCGCTGCGGGACGATGGGTGGACGTCGTTGTTGCTGATAGCGGTGGTCGACTAACACTAATATGTAAACTACTCGAATAAACCTCACAGCATCAACAAAAGAACATATAAAACATTCATAATAAGACGTGTATTGCAAAAGCCAAATTCAGATATTGGTCTCAAAGAAAGGGTGGTCCAATACATTATTAACAGTTACAAAAATATTACCTAAACAATTGGTACATAAAATCCAGTAGCTCTTTGTTTATATCATCTTTGTGCATAAATATTTCTATAAAGCATGTTGAATTCTCCTAAACTCATATTTTGTCCAAACCTGTTGCAAAATCAACACATGTTCATGAATATTTTAACATAACAACAATTACAAATATAAGAAAAAATAGACACTCTAAAGGATTTTTTAAGTGCAGCCAAACACCCCTTAAGTTATATGTTCAGGACGTGTGAAACAAAACGTCATCTGCACTATGTCAAGTATGTCATAGTTCCAGCGATATGCTTTCTTTTCCGGGTACGTCAATAGTAGAATAATGGTAGAAGGTGGTATGAAGCTGGTACGAAGCTGGTATGTCCGCCATTGTACATGAGGCTACTTTCTACGATAATCCAAACTGTCGCGAAATCAATACATGTTCATAAATATTTTAACATAACAAGAATTACAAATATAAGAAAAAAAAGACACTCTAAAGGATTTTTTTGTAAGCACAACCAAACACCCCGTCACTTCTATTTATATTATAACATTTGCGCAAGAATTTTTTTTGGTATTT
>BQNB010128744.1:0-15227 GCA_026074375.1 Tanacetum coccineum
CGAGAACAACCTACTTACCAAACAAAAACACTCGAATCTAACTCGAACTCTAACTAGAAAAATACTCATTGCATGTGTTACTTTATTGCGTAGATGTGTAGGAAATGAAGAGAGGATTCGGAAAATATAGGTTGATTATTATGCATGTTACTTTTTCCGGCGACACGGCGGTTTCCGGTGACCGGAAAACTTTTGCGGTGGTGGTGGTGGTTTCCGGCCGAACAAAAAGGGAGGAGAGAAAAAGAGACAATTTTATGAAAGAAAGAAAAATGTGCGTGTATGCTTGTTTATATAGAGATTTGGTTTGGCCATTTGACACAAATGGTCCTCCCCTCTTTTCTCTTTTAGATTTTTGACACACCATACTTTTATTTTTCGTCACACTTTTCTTAGCTTAAAACATTTAATTAAATGCGTACACTTTAAAACGCGAGTCCGGCTCAAGACAAGGAACAAAATGACGACATTCATAAAAATAATATATTGACGATCTTAAAAATAATAACGAGACGCGTCGTAAATTTTTACGATACTTAAAACGATTAACGAACGCGCGGTCAAACATTGACTCGTGAAACGTCAAAAATAATAAATTTCAAATTTCCGTTCGTAATAAAATACGAAATAATTATTTACGACAAATAAAATTTTAAATGTCGACGTTCGCTCACACGAATTTATAAAATAATAATTATGACGTCGAATTCGCGATCGTCAAACGCGTCGTGAAACTCGGGTTGTTACATTCCACCCACCTTAAGGGAGCGTCGTCCCGGTGCTCTTCCTTTCTTACTCATCTTACTTTTGCTTGTAATGGGACGGTTTCCTCAATATTGAACGGACTCACGTGCTCAAACGCAAAAATCAGTTGATATAATACTCGTCTTGACTATTCCAGATGGAAAGTCAACCAAACAAATGATAATTCATATCAATAATAATCAAAAATATAATTACAACTGCTCTTATTATTAGAGACAAAATACGTCACGGAAATATATCAGATAAAACCAAATCATATCGCTCTTAACATCTATAGTTGCTTTCATTATAAGAAATAAAATACGCCGTGGATTTTCATCTGAGGAAAACTTAAATCACGTCGTTTTTAAACGATAGACTTTAAACGAAAGATCAACTCAAATCTTGGTTTGGTGATCGTTTTAACAAAACAAAGTGCACACCGCTACACAAAACCGAAATATACGTTGCTTAACCAAAACCAAAACACACGCCAACAATCAAAATTAAAATATACGTCATTATCCGAAACCAAAATACTCATCAGTATCCAAAACCCAAAATACGCATGTCGCCCTCCCGGTCTCATTAAAAATGCCCTACCAGTTGCGAAAAATATTTCGGAGTACACATGACCCCATCAACGCATTATAGCACTAAAATCATATATTCAATTAAGCACATATTCGCCTATTAGTCATTTTTATAATGACTCTATATTTTTACCTAGCTTATCATCACGCTTAGCAAAAGTCATGCTTGCTTTTTATAAGTTTTAGCAAAATAACCGCGCTTACTTATTGGAAAGCCTCGGCAATGGTTATGCTTATCACGCGGGTTCATACCCAACCGTTTAGATTGCTCATTATACCGAGCTTGCCGGATGGCCAAGCTTCTTGGAAATGATCTCGACTAAATCACGGCTAGGTTTTAGCCAACCATAGTCATGTTTGTGGGTTAACAAGCCACAATTGACAATGGACTATTAGGTTTGCGTACCTCTCAATTCAACCTTCATCTACCTCTGGGTAAGTATACCCATCCACTCACGTCCTAAGCCGTATCACGGCAACACAAAAGCGACATAAGCGCTCATTTATCACTCAAAGCACATAGCACATAAAGCACATAATTCACATAATTCGGCGGCGATAATCCCGATAAAAACACACATTGTCGAAAGGCAAATCGAAGACAATCAAGGGAACAATTGAGCATCAGGGGCTCGTTGCTCGTTCAATCGAAAAACAAAAATTCCAACGTTTACGCACCGCGACTAGCACAATCGGCTTGGTCCCAATACATCGCGTCATATTTTGATGAATCAAATCATTGAATCAAAATAATCACTCACATTCCTAATTTGATACCGTTCGACTTAAGGCGTTAGCTACTTTGATTGGTTCCTCCAGGATGGAAACGGATGTTACCATTCGTCTAGAATCTCCAATCTTTTCGCTCTTTCATACGCACATGAAGTCGTTACGTCAAGGAGTAAGGATCACTAACCTTAAGTCAGGTGTCACTTAGTGCTTTATTATAATCTTTGACGACATCAGGTATACTTACAACTATACTACCACTACATTCCATTTCGGGGAAAGAAGTATTCTTCACGGCCATCAGTTGATACATCAAAGGCGTCATACATCCAATGCATGAGAAGTCTTCTCCATTTCGCACTTTCAACCTCGAGACTAACCATCTCAGCTTCCACCCACCTTAGAAATCTTTACATCTCAAAGAAGATTTATTCTCAGTGTCGGTATCAGGTTTACACCCTTGATAGCTCAATTCTACCATTGCTTACTAGCACACCGACTACACTTAGTCTTGACACGTCTTCATAACAATCGTCGATCTTAAGTACTACGAACTAAACGTCACTTCTTTCTAGACACACTCGTTTCGAACAATACCGTAGGTATTTCCTCTTCAGGACGACTCGGTCATAATGACTCGCATGAGACTCTCTCCATGCAGTCAATAGGAGTAGGGTTACTTGCATAAAAATCCGTAGCAAGGTAAAAATATCTTCTCCTTCCGGAAGCTTGACCCAAACATTTATCTAAATTACCAAGCGTTTTAGGAGTGACGATTTATCTGACCTAACGTGGTTCTTCCTAAATTATGCATAGTTGATCAGGTTATGCATAATTGAGGACCAAACGACATCATGTCCTTCCTCGTCAAAACGTTTCTTTTCCATACGCTACATGCGTAAATTAATTCCAAGAAAATATTCAAAGAGTAAAAATCTAATTGTTTCAAAAGAAAGAAAAGAAGATAGCACCACCTTCCATTCTTATATTTTAAAGGGGAGATTTATTCATATATATTATGTTAATTTTTTTTAAGAAGGTTTATTTGACACCATAGAGGCAGTTTATGAAATTTGAAAACACATTTTCCATTGTTTACACAAATAATTTATACAACATAGTCAATATGATTCGCGCAACGACATTTGTTCAACACACAAATCCGTTATTGCAATTCACAGTTTTAAAATCATTAAGTCACAAAACATCATTAAATACAGTTTGGTCAACGGTCACAGCAAGTTTCAAAAATAATACCCACTCATGGATTATGAAAGCAAGTAACATACATGTGCGGAGGATCCACGAACAGGAATTATTCCACAATCAATCTCGCATAAGCTGAGTGCCTCGAGGGTAACCATGACCTCCAGGCTTCACTCATAGTACAACCTATACAATGAAACCTCCTCATAACTTATAACCGAAAACAATTACGACAATCGTATTCACAATGCCGAAAATAACATACATACATACCAATTTTCCCAAAAAGGGATACATCATTGGCTTTCAAAGACAGTACATCCGACCGTAACGGTTCTAAGTTTCCAATACATAAACTACATATACATGAACTCTCCTAGAGTTCTAAATCAAAAGTAATAGCTAAAGAATGCGCAATCACTACGCCGGTGATAAGATAAAACACTGAGGCAACAATAACCTCAATCCAATAAACCTAAATCTTAAAACCCTCCTATTTACTAGTCCGTGGATGATAAAGATATGAGGTTTTTGCCTATGGAAAGTATTTCGAGTCTAATTTCCAGAAACATAGGGCCCACTGCCTAGTAAGTTTGAGAACCAAGGTGAAATTACCATTTTACCCCTATTTATCAAAGCCGCCTATTTTTCCAAAAAAATTATCGCTCCACTAGACTGAGTGTATCTCCTAAACTGTGCATCCGCAAAAGCCGAAACGACCGCTCAAGTCTAAGTTTGTTCGATATCTAGAACTTACAGTTTTACATATTTAGGTGTTGCTATATAAGTTTTTGAACTTATTACTCATTCAAATTTTGGTCTCAATTTTTGACTAGTTTTGCCATTTCGGCGATATCTCATTCGTCGGGCGTCGATATGACTCCATCCGAATTCCTACATGTACCTAAGAGGTTTCTCTACCTCCTAGTCTAATTTCCCAGGTCTTCATGTACCATAAATATTTTGAAACGTATCCAACAAGCTGCTATCCCAAAGTAGTCCCCAAAGAAATTTTGATAAATTTTTGTAGTTTACGAAAATAATCGAAATTTGAAATTTATTAATCCTTTTGATGTGAAACCAATTAGAGGTAATAGCTCTAAAAGTCTTCTACATGTACCAAAATTTTATTTTTAAAAGTTAATATAAAAATATGAAGTTATACCCTTTTTCCCAATGGTATACCAGATTTGACTAGTTTTAGAAAAATGACAATATCTCACTCATACGGGGGAGATACGACCCTATCCAAAGAACCACATACACTTAAGACATATTCCCACATCCATATTTGATTTCCTAGGTGCCTTATGACCAAAAATAATTCACCATCAACCCCACAACCTGCTGGTTACAAACTGCCGTAAAATCCATTTCAAATTGCAACCAAACATCATTTTGATTTCTCCAAACGCCAATACAAAGCCATGCCCAATGACTTGACACTCCTTCAAACATAAAACTCATAGATTTCCAGGATCAAACACTTCATTCCCTACTAAGTAGAGGTCGATACGAGAGAATCAGAACACAACGCCAACTTTATTCGAAAGCTCCAAAGATAGACGTTTCCAAATGACACGTTACGCGAGAATAAGTTAATAGTCATTTTCCAAAACAATGATGGTTCATGGGATAACATATAAAAGTCACACTCCCATCAACTAAGAAATTTCAAAACAATAGGTTACGAAATAACATATGCGATTTAAAAGCAACGGGAAAATATTCGAACTCGGAGTCGAACGATAAGTCACCCAATGGGATCGACAAACTACGACGAATCAACATCACCAAAAGATGAAAAGTAAAGTTGAGAAATTTTTTTGAAGATAATCGTATAACAACGATGTTTTCATCACGTATCAAAATAATTTTATCATGTCACATCGAAATGTTTAAAGAAATTAAACTCTTCGCAAGAAGCGAATATTAAGACATATATAATCGTATACCATAAAACGGATGCCGTATATATATATATATTACTTATACCAAGTGTCACCCACTTGTTACGCACATAATATGCAATCAAATATGCCACATAAGGCTTCTAAGGATCGAGAACAATGCGCGCGCGGATATCGGACATAGGTGAAAGACTCGTGAAAATTTTTCAAAAACAGTTGTAGTCCAAGTTTTGTAAAACGACTTAGTTCACTACAACTCGTGCTCTGGTACCACTCTGTAACACCTCCAAGCTACGATATGCAGCGGAATACAATATTTGGGTGCTACTTCATAATACATGCACACGAGTCCCAGTAAACGTTCAAAGATACGTTTATAAAACACAATTTTATTTATTAGAAAGATCAGAGTTACATAGGTCCCAATACTATTATAGAAATTATTTCTAGAAGTCACAACACGACTTGATTTCTAAAACACTTGTTTAGTTTATGACACTACTTCACCGAGACACCGTCCTTGATGTCCGTGTTCCGTCTCATCCAAGCCATCAACAATACCTAACCTGAGATACATGCTTAAAAACGTCAACAAAACGTTGAGTGAATTCATAGAGTTTACAAATAACAGTTAGAACACATATTTGGTTCAACAAAACATATAACATTGCTCATAAGACAAGTTATAAAAATATTGATTTCCAACTAAATGAGCCCATGTACCGAAACATAACACATTCATTCCCGTAGGACGAAATTATGTTCGAGAAGTATGTCACTTCTCCTAATCCTAACTACAAAATGTCCGTTTGACAGGGTGGTCTCAACTGATTCAAACCCCGGACAGGGTTGTCAAACCCAATAGATCTATTTAATGCATTAGCGATCACCCACAATAAGGCAACTAACGGTCACATAGTAAAAGGCACTCAATAGTGAATGGAATCATATTTAGTATAAAAACATATTGCGTTCATATTTTCACAAAACAACAAGTATCCCCCTCGCGGGTTTAAAAACATTTAAAACATTCAAAGGCGAGGCTATGAACTTACCTTGATCGAAGCCGAAGATCGATAATCGAAACAATCCACTGAAAATCAACGAACACGATCACGACCTATAATTTATGTCGCTCGATTACTATACCGAAAAATAAGGTCAACGATGCGTACATCGTATCATCAAAATCATATATATATAGTATATATATTCATACATGTGATGAGAAATTCACTTGCGCGACCTAAATCCCAAAACCTCACTTCTTTGAGTTATAATTATTCCTCGCGTTTTACTTTACGTGACTTTAATTGAAAACTTTATATTTTCGATAACTTTCTATTTTTAGAAAGTTACTATTTTCGGAAAGTTACCATATTTAGTAAGTCTCGTTATCAAAATATATGTGTGATCATATTTAGTTATCTCATCGAACCCTCGACCGTCAATTTGGTTACCAACTACTCATATCGATATTATTTTTCGATTATTACTAAAGTTTTTATTTTTAAAATATATCCCGTTCTTATCTATCGTTAAGTCTAAAATGTCTTACTCTTAGTAATAATAGCGTTTACTCGCTTTTATTATGCCCGACAAGTTTAGTATTAACTCATTGACTTTCAAAAGTCAACGCTAGACCTTGTTTGACTTTGACTTTTTATACATATTTATTAATTAAGTCTGACCCGCTCCAAACGACCCGTTATATTACGTTTTCCCGATTCGGACAAAGAGGAAATTTTAGCCGAGACCTGAATCTCGACAGAAAATTACCAAAATGCCATTTTTCAATTCTGCTGTAACTTGTATTTTCAATAAAAACGCAGCAGTTTGACCATCGGTTTTGACTTGCTATATCACATTTTTGTGACTTTGACCAAGAATAGATTTTATGTAAAACGTCATTTCGGACAACTTTCGTGTTTCGCCGGAAGGCTAAAATGGACTCGAAAGTGCTCAAAACGCTCGTATAAAAATCTGGACAGAATGTATACTTGCAAAATAGCTGTTTGGAAATTTATAAAATTTCCAAACTTCGATCGGCCATAACTTCTTCGTTATTAGGAGTTACGGGGCGTTCGAATTACCGAAACGTACATTTGGACAAACTCTATCATATTTTAACAACAAAAATCAGTTTTTATGATTTTTCGAACCTCGTTTTCCTTGCCCAATTTACTGCACGAATTTACACTTTTCATAACACCATCAAAATCATTTTCTCAATCACTCAATATCATCATCTAGCCTATTCGACGCAAGTATAATCGGATTTCATCACATGCAATAACTCTAAATCGATTAAATCGCAAAAACAAAAGTAACACAAGTATTAAAATACTTACAAAGCTATAATAAGCAAGATCGGACTTGACTTGTTCTTTTTTGTGCCTAGCCGCGGCTCGAACTCAACCAAAAGACCAAACCCATAAATTTTTCCATTTAAACCGAGCTTCAAATATTAATTATTCATCCAGAACAACCTACTTACCAAACGAAAACACTCGAACTCTAACTAGAAAAATACTCATTGCATGTGTTATTTTATTGCGTAGATGTGTAGGAAATAAAGAGAGGATTCAAAAAATATAGGTTGATTATTGTGCATGTGACTTTTTCTGGCGACACGGCGGTTTCCGGTGACCGGAAACTTTTTCGGTGGTGGTGGTGGTTTCCGGCCGAACAAAAAGGGAGGAGAGAAAAAGAGACAATTTTTGTAAAAGAAAAAAAAATGTGTGTGTATGCTTGTTTATATAGAGATTTGTTTGGCCATTTGACACAAATGGTCCTCCCATCTTTTCTCTTTTAGATTTTAGACACACCATACTTTTATTTAAGTTAAAAACGACAACCGTAGCTCGGGATTTCACTTCCGATACCATTTTATTTTCCGTCACACTTTTCTTAGCTTAAAACATTTAATTAAATGTGTACACTTTAAAACGCGAGTCCGGCTCAAGACAAGGAACAAAATGACGACATTCATAAAAATAATAAATTTACGATCTTAAAAATAATAACGAGACGCGTCGTAAATTTTTACGATACTTAAAACGATTAACGAACGCGCGGTCAAACATTGACTCGCGAAACGTCAAAAGTAATAAATTTCAAATTTCCGTTCGTAATAAAATAAGAAAATAATTATTTACGACAAATAAAATTTTAAATGTCGACGTTCGCTCACACGAATTTATAAAATAATAATTATGACGTCGAATTCGCGATCGTCAAACGCGTCGTGAAACTCGGGTTGTTACAATGCTTCAATTCACACACCAAACAAATTTGAGAAAAGAGCTATACCTTCCATTTTCCTTGGATACCCTCAATATCAAAAAGGTTATCTCTTATTGTCCCAAGAAACCAAAAAGATATTTGTGAGCAAGCATGTTACCTTTCATAAACACATTTTTCCCTTTAATACTACCACACCTTATTTCATACCACAACTAGACACCTTCACTTCCCCTGAATTCTAGTATCCACCTCCATTCAATGTCATTCATACTCCACCAAACATACCTACAACACAACCAAACACTCCCTTAACATAAACAGTCACACATCCACCTACACCTTCTCCAATTATTCACTCCAACACCTCTGCAGACACCACATCCACTCCTACAGTCACCACTTCCACTCCTACATCTACTTCACAGCCATCCAATCCACCTACATCATCCACTACAACATCTACACCTCAATCAAGTCCATCAGAGGAGTCCATCTCCCATACTACTTCTCATACACCCTTACCTTCACCTCCAACACCACCATCACCACCTTGTACCAGAAAATCTCACAGAACCCAAACCACACCTTCTAAGCTCAAAGATTTTCATCACTACAAACCCTCTATCATCAATGCAGCCTTCTCCAAACAACACACATCTCACTTTATTAACTATAGAAACATTCACACACCACAAACACTTCATTTTCTCAACTCTATCACTCAAGAAATAGAACCTACATCTTATACTCAAGCAACTAAGCATCCTAAGTGGGTAGAAGCTATGAACAATGAAATTACTGCACTAGAGTCTAATCACACTTGGGAACTCACTACTTTGCCTCCTTTTAAGCATCCTATAGGGCATAAATGGGTCTTTGGGATCAAATATGATGAAACTGTTGATAAATACAAAGCTAGGGTGGTAGCCAAAAGGTATAACCAACAAGAAGGCATAGACTATACTGAGACTTTTACCCCAGTGGCAAAAATGGTAACTGTAAGAACCTTATTAGCTATATCCACCATTAATAACTGGTTTGTCCACCAACTAGACATTAACAATTCATTCCTTCATGGTGATCTCAATGAAGAGGTCTACATGATAGTCCCTAGTGGTTACAAAAGACCACTCCCACCTAACACAGTTTGCAGGTTAAAGAAGTCTCTCTATGGATTGAAGCAAGCCAATAGACAATGGTTTATCAAGCTTACTACTCTTCTACTCTCTATTGGATTCACTCAAAGCCATGCTAAAACATCTCTCTTCACTTACTACAAAGGCACAGATACTTTAATTCTTCTGATTTATGTGGATGATATACTGCTAGCAGGAAACAATCTCTCCCTTATTATAGATATCAAGGCTCAACTTCACCAAACCTTCAGCATCAAAGATCTTGGTCCTCTTCGCTACTACCTCAGAATTAAATTCCTCAGGAACTCTAATGGCAGGGTCATGACTCAAAGAAAGTATGCTTTAGACTTAATTGCTTTTGCCAAACTTCAAAATAAAAAACCAGCCAAGACTCCACTTGACTCAAGAGTCAAGCTCACTTATACAGATGGTGATCCTCTCTCAGGCCCTTCTCACTACAGAACTTTGGTTGGGAAACTTATCTATCTGACCATCAGCAGACCTGATATAGCCTTTGCTGCACAACTTCTGAGTCAATTCTCACACAACCCCCATACTCCTCATCTCACAGCCTTACACAATGTCATCAGATACCTCAAGCTTAGTCTTGGTCAAGGTTTGTACTTCCCAAAACACAATCCTTTATCCCTACATGCCTACTATGATAGTGATTAGGCAAACTGTTTATCCTTAAGGAGATCCATTTCTAGTTTTGACATTTTTTTTCTAGGTATAAGTCTTATTTCATGGCACTCTAAAAAATAACCAGTTATCTCAAGATCCTCAACTAAGGCTGAGTACAGGGCTCTAGCAGATTGTTCTTGTGAGATTACTTTGTTATGTTCACTACTTCAAGATCTCAAGGTTCCTATTTCTACTCCTGTCAGAATCCTATATGACAACATTTCAACTATAGCTCTTGCCTCTAATCCAGTGTAACATGCTAGAACTAAGCACATAGAAATAGATTGTCACTTTGTAAGGGACAAAATCAAGGCTGGACAAATCACAGTTTCTTATGTTCCTACCCATGCTCAAGCTGCTGATATTCAAACCAAGGCACTTACCACTTATCCATTTCATAAATGTTTAGCCAAGTTAGGCATGTGTGATCTTTACACACTGCCTACTTGTAGGGGGGATAATGGTACAAGCCCAAAAGTCAACTCTGCAGTCAACACTACCTCAAGAAACAGAGCAACAAGCAGAGCAGTTTCAAGTAAAGAAGATATACATTCAAATGATACAAGCTGGAATGATTTGTACACTTCTCCTCATTATATAAGGCATCAAAGCCATTTAGTTAGAGTTGTACAGTTTTAGTTAGTTAGATAGTTTGGTATTAGTTTTCTTGATGTAACAATATAAATACTTGATGTATCCTTCATTTCTTATTTTGATTCAATGAAATATACTTTCAGTAATTTCTAAATCCTCTCATTTACAATACATCCCCGCAGGCATTATGCATCACATGCTACATCAAGAATCATCCAGTGAAAATTTTAATTGATTGTGGGAGTACACATAACATTATACAGCCTTGCGTTGTCTCCTTCTTAAATTTACACCACGATGCAATTACACCTTTTCTAGTCATGGTCGGCAATGGTGATCATCTCTGATGCAATGGTGTTTGCCCACACCTGGAGGTACAACTGGAACACACCCCTTTCATTATTCCTTTTTTATCTTGTCGGTCGTAGGTGCGGACTTGATATTAGGGTTAGCATAATCTTCTAATTTTATGTTTTTAACAAAAGCACCAACTTATGGACTATGAAACTTCTTTTGATCGGGCAAACTATAGAGAATTTAAAATTGAATAACATTTTGTCTGGCTTTTTCTCTTGGGTCATCATCTCGTCCATGTTTAAGTGAGTTAAGCTCGAATCTGACCATTATAAGGGGTGTTTGAGTAAGCTTAATTATTTACTGAGCTAATGGGCTTATTAGATTCTAATAAACCTAATGACCTGTTGCACTGAACTAATAAGCTTTGTGTTGGAAACCTTGTGGACAAAGTGTAAAAACCAAAACTTTAAAGCAAGGTTTTCAAGATCGGGATCCTACACAGGATCGTTTTCGTCTTTGCAAGATGATCGAAGATCAGATCGGGATCGTAAGATCCTACTATAATGTCATTTTCCTAATAGTCTTTGTAATATTATACAAATCTACAAGTTTTTATATATCATAAAAACAAAATTATATGAATATTTCATAGAAATGTTGTCATAAATTATGTTTATGAACTTTTATACGAAGATTAACATGTTGTTTCTTTAATTGTACAAAACACAATCCATGAATTTGTAGTTTTTTAGTTTGAGGTTCGAGAAAAGTAAGATCGGATCGTATGAGATCTTAAGATCATATGCTCAAGATAGGGATCCTATAAGATCTTAAGCTTGCAAAGATCTTATGTAGGATCTGGATCATTTTTGCTTTGCAGTATCGTAAAATCGTAAGATCCTAAGATCAAGATCGGGATCTTAACAACCATGCTTCAAAGTGTAGAAACTTGTTTTAAGCCTCTCTTTTAGAAATGAAGGTATTAGTTTAGGGGAATGATTTGCACACTCAATGTACAAACAAATAAAGTAAAATTTTCAAAGACTATACAAGTATTCACTGCACATATTAGAGTATCCTAATCAAAATCTCAATGTGTGCAAATCAGTTCGCATTAGTTTATGACATATTAGGTCCTTCAACTATTTCTTTTTATTTATAAAACAAGTTTCATATATCCGAAAACAAAATGTATTGAGCTTAATACACATTAAGTCAATAAGTCGCCTATATGATTATGTTGCGTGGTTTAAACTAGACAACAGTGTGTATTAGCTTAATGTTGCCTATTGAGCTCTCGAGGTGCAGTTATTCTTATCGGGTATATGATCCACATTTCTTACTCAAACCAAGAATTGTGTATAGTATGTTTGATTGAATATATGATTCTCCTACAGATTATTTGAAGATAAATATATCATCTTTATCTTTCATTTTATTTGTCGAGAATAATACGAGGTCAAAACTTTTGTCATAGAAATATGTAGAGCATAACATGGGCATGTAGCATGACTTTCACCAGTGTTGAGGTGAAAATTGATGCACTTACCTCAGTTTTAACTACATACATACGATGTGTCAAATTTGTGGCTGACATAACAGAAGTAATACAAAGAAAAATACTTTACTCATTTCACCTAGATTCTTACACCCTTTCTACCCGTCGTATTATTTGATAACTCCATCCCTTGTTCAAGCTTCACATTCTGGCCGAAGATGGACTTTCACAAAATCATTCTCTAATGACTTCGTAATCCTGAAAGAGATCAGTAGCTTGTATTAATACGCATGAACACTATAGAATATATGTTCGTTTATAGTTATCCTTACAAAAACTCAGTGAGCTTGATGAAAGTCACTAGTTTAACTCAAAAGTCAAATTATTCAGATTTGAGGAATTTGACCCAATGTAGATGATATTCATGCGAGTAAAGTATTCTATATTCATGCGAGTAAAGTATATTTGATAGTAGGGTTTTTCTAACATGTGCCATAAGGCACATGTTAAGAAAGGGTCATAGACCGCGTGTCACCGTCTAAGTGACCAGCATTTATTGAGTGGTCCACATATTAGACCTCACAATCACAATCTGGCCACTCAGACGATGATACGCGGTCTGTGAACCCTTTCTTAACATGTGTCTTAGTATACATGTTAGAAAAACCCTTGATAGTAACATTTGGCAAGAGGGTAGTGATATGTACAGTGAAGCCAATTGAATTGCTTCATAGACAGAAAAGTTAAGTTAAATGACTATTACAACCTTGTTTCACTTCTTCTTTCTTTACAACTACACTACCCCATCCCACTGAGGCAGACACTGAAGATAACAATCACTGCACGTTAGGTGTCACAAATGATTAACCTGTGGTTTGGCCCTCCAAATTCATTTTATACACATATTGCTACTTATATATTTCCAGATGGAAATAAACACCACGTGTCAGGTAATAAAAAAAGGTAAGCTTTCAATGTGTACTATGATCTGATCTTTGTCGTTACACCTCTAATTTAAATGGGTTGGTTGATGTTAAATGTCAATCCAATTTTAAGCAACTCCATTAATGGTGGGTTGATAGGTATGCATGGGTACTCATGAGGGACACGGGTTTTGATTAAGGGTAAAAGCTAAATAGTCTATCTACTAACCTATATAACTCATTATTGCTTTCTGAATTCGTAAATCACTCATTATACACCACCGTTTTGACTCATTGTGCTTAATTAACATAACAAAAAGTGGGTAAAAGCAAAATTTTAAGGTAAAATACGTAGTCATTTAACTTTCTTGTCATGTGTACCAATCAGTTTTTTGACGTGTAAAAGCTTCGATTGGCTGACATCATCTCTAGCTTCAATATCAACTTCTTAGATCATAAAATATCACCCTATGTTTTGAGAGTATGTTTAAAAATTTTGACAAGTTGTTCTCAGAAACATTTATGATATTCATTTATTTCTTCATAAAAGTCAAGCACATCCAAAGATTTTTCTTTGGGTAAATTACACCGTTCGTCCCTATGGTTAGGCCCGATTGCGGATTCAGTCCCTAGATAACGGGGGTCGATGTCGTTAGTCCTTTTTTGTCACTGTTGTTACCCGTTTGGTCCCTCGAGCCCCGTTATACGTAACGGGTGTTAGTTTGACTTTTCAACGATGGACAATTTAGTAATTTCAAATTTTCGTCATTATTTCACCGTTGGTCCCTGAAAAAAATTGTTTTTTTTGTTTTTCGAAAGGCTTTTTTACTGTTCATTTTTTTGTCGTTTAGTGATTGCACCATTGGTCCCTGACTCAAAATTTAAAATGTAACTTTTACTGAGGCTTTTTTTGTGTCTTTTTCCCTTACGCCGTTGGTCCTTCGGGTCTCTCCCTTTTTTTGTTTCAGGTCTCCTTTTTTTTTTGTCTTTTCCCATAATAATTAGTCGCTGTTTTTTCCCCGTTACACAATTGTTGCTATTTTTTGTCTTTTTCCTTAATAAATAATTACTGTTTGTTTTTCTTCGTTACACCACCGTTGCTTTTCTTTCTTCATCATAATTAGTCACCGTTTTATATTCAAACCGAAAACATATACAATGCATTATAACTTTACAACAAATTTAACAAGCAAAAAATATGATGGGTAAAATCATCATTATTGAGCCATACTAAACCATTTATTTCTTTACAATGAATCACCATGTATTCTAACTTTACAACAAAATATGATAGGTAAAATCATCACTATTGAGCCATACTAAACCATTTATTTCTTTACAATGAATCACCATGTATTCTAACTTTACAACAAAATATGATAGGTAAAATCATTACTACTGGTACATCTTCTCCTCGAAGACTAGCTAGATCTTTCTCTCGTAGAGCTTTCAGCCCACTCGGTGTTCGTGAGGGTAGGTACAACCGGCAAATCGTTACCAGAATTAGCAATCAAAAAATTACGACTATCAACACCCATAAGCTGTCCAAATCAAATGAAACCGCTTTATTGGACACCGATCCAACTTTACATGAAGCATTTAGATGACAAATCACAATTACTCTAGCAATCCCCATCGTCACAAACCACCATCGGAGACTCCGACGTCCG
>BQNB010128747.1:5867-19229 GCA_026074375.1 Tanacetum coccineum
TGGCTATGATCAATTATGCCATTTATGTAATTAATAGAAACATGAAAATATTAGTTACAAAGCTGAAAGGGTAATTCCGACATTTTGTTCATTCCTTAAAAAGTGGTACAAACCTAAAAAAACTGCAGCCTCTGAGAAAAAACTGTAACCTCCGTTATTTAGAAATCTTCTTTTTGCCAAAGACTCATTTCTCTTTCATACATGGATCTACAACTTTCTCTATCCCAATTCCCAAATGTCATTAACAATTCCCAGAATAAAATCTAGCCTCCATATTTATCTAAGCAACAACAACCACCATGAGAAAAATCAGCCGCCTTGGACCATCGTGCATCATCATCCGCTTTCTCCACCGCTACCATCCACTCCAAGCGCCGCCAGCCAATCCTTAAACACCTTATACCATCACTAAAACCAACCCTTCATATCGTTGTTTTCTTCTTATTTCGAAAAAAACAGAAAACAAATCAGTATATTTTCTAAAATCCTACCCCAAACCTCTATATAGATCTTGAATCCGAAATCGCGAAATCTTTAAGAAACTGAATCAAAGCCTAAATCTTTAAGCAGGACCCTCGGGTGTGATCGATTTGAGAGAATTAAAAGAAAAGAACGAAATGGGTATTTGTAATTCTGTTCAAGTGTCTTGATACCAATAACAATAAGAGTTGTTATGTGTGATTCGTATGTTCTAAAGAGATAAATAGGATCCATTTGGTGTGTCATTTCTATAGAGAGATAAGAGGTTAGTTTGTGTTGAAAAAAATAATATTTTTATGTTATGTAATTGTTAGAAAATGATATTTTAAGGTTACAATTATTCATAATATTTTTCAATGGTGCAACTGTTTTAAATATTAGAATGGTAAAAGAATTTGGATACTATTATAGTCATCTCTATGCTTTACCAAGAAATGGGATGGTTAAATGGTATAGCTTTCATAATTTTAGGTATAGGCATATTACTTTGACTCATTACAAATTTCATGCTTTATTAATTTGTATTTTGTATTGTGTACGTTTGTGTTGGAGTTCTTCCATTTACTATTTTAAAATCCATAGCAGTTCGTCAATTTACTATTAGGTTTTGAAATAATTTTGTAATATTGTTGTTGTGTATAATTTGTAATTGTCTAAGAAAGTACATAGGTGTTTGGTAAAAGAATTAAAGTATGTTTATGGCAACCCAGGTTTTCTTTTTCAAATCCAGTTTGAGAATTTGATCCATTTTTAAATATATTTATTTCAGGTGGATGGCTTAATCAAGAAAAAAAGAGCGTGTGATCAAGATGATAGACGACTTGTGTTTTTAGAAGCCGTGCATATATGTTATCCGAAGCCGTGCACATATGTTCTTATGATTTTGACGAGAAAGCGCAACGTGCACATATGCTCTCGAAAGGCGTGCATATATGTTTTTAGAAGATGTGCATATATGTTGTAATGATTTTGATAATACTTTTGTTTTGATTTGTATTTTATTTAATATCAAACAAAAATAATGATATTTATGTTCTTGATTTGTTAATTTAGAGGTTACATGTATGTGTTTATGTTTTTGGTTATAAAGTTTGAAGATTAAAGAATGTACACTAGAAACATATGTGCAATTAGAATTATAAGAAAAAAATTCTGTGCTAAAAACATATGAAATTAATAATATTAAAAATATATATATGCACTAGTTTTTTTCTGAAAATATGTATGCTAAAAAAATATAGAATTAAAAAAATATATTAATTTTTTAATTCTGAAAATTAAAGGGTTTAAAAAAACGTTTTTAATTAAGAAAAATTAAAAAGAAGGTGAAAATGCATTTTACTATTATACCCTTTCTATTTAAATAAAATTATTTATTAATATTAAATTCCTATTGGTCCAAAAATTGTTCTGTAGGTTCTGTACAAAAAATTGGTTCTGCAAAGAACGGTCCCCTATATATATATAAGGTGAGGTTCTTTTCAGAACCAAATGAATGTACAGAACTGCGAGAACCACCATCAACCAATCATATTTTTTTTCTAAATCTATCTTTTTAATTTAATTCAAAAGGGTATATAGGTAAAATTACATTTTTATTTTTCATTTAAAATTTTTTAAATTAAAAAAACGTTTTTAATTCCCAAATTTTATGATATTTTTTAAGGTGCATATGTGTTTCTTTTCAGATAATCTAATTTTATATATGTTTTTAGTGTTCAATTGCTTAAACATATAATGTGTTTTGGTGACAAATATTTACACAAGTGCAATCTATGACGCACATAAATATTTTACATGTAATGTATACAATTCAAAACAAAATAATTATACAAAAAATCTAAAATGATGTGATATACAATTCAAATAAAAAATTCTAAAAGTAAATAATATATGAAAGTTTAGACGTGTCTACTAATATTTAACATAATCAAAATGATGTTGGCGTATATGCATATGTATTTTCCCTCGTTAGAGATTCTCTATTTCTTGGTATGTATACGTGCACTTGTGTCTTTACTCTTTACTTTTTTTTATCATAACTATCTTCTCGATAAATAGTTTGTACAAAACACACGTGCACTCTTCATGTTGCTCATCATACTAGTACCTGCAACCACAAGCGATTAATAAACAAATTATTTAAACATAACAACAAACAAAACACATATGCACAATCTTTCGCACAATCTTTTCTTATATCAAATGATGCAAACAAATTTATCATAATAAATAGTCACATATATACATAATATAGCAAAACACATGTGCACTATTTACTTAAATATCACAACTATATATACACCATTTAATAAAACACATACATTTTTGCTTAAAGATCGGTCCCTGAGTTTCCAATCAATAAATTTTAAACGAAGACAAAAATAAAAAATGATCAAATAGTAGCAATCGGTTTATTAACACATGAACTCTCTGACGAGTCAAACATACATGTAATGCATTTAAACTAATAAGATTTTTTTTACCTAATATCAAAACATACATGTAATTTTATTGAAACTTGTGTCGATACATGTGCATTTTTTACTAACAAATCAGTTAAATTACAAACCAATTACAAATCTGGAAAATACGCCGAGATCCAAACATATCAAACACATACTTGCAGGTTTGACTAACAAATTCGAAAAATTACAAATAAATAACAAATCCATTAATTAACAAAAATAAGTCCAGATCCAATGAGTGTTACCCATCATATCCACAAGTAAAGTTATAATTCAAAAACCAATTATATAAACCAAGATTAAAAAAAGAAAACAAGTCGCAATCTCATGAAAAATAAGATATCGACAAAAGAACTACATAAAGAACCCATTTTTTATGTAACGTTTTTTTAGATATTGATACAAATTGCACAATAAAAATTTTTATTCTTAAACTTCAATCAACCAGTAACTCATATACAAAACGAGATTTCAAAATGAAGTAATAGACTAACCTTATAAATCATATTCACCGTCCTTACTTCGTAGTCGGCCTTTATGCATAAGTAAATAATACCTTGTGATTCTTTCTATTCCGGTAACAACTACAAACGTTTTTACGAAACGAAAATTGAGTGTAGAGATTAATGGATATAACCGAGATCAGCATTGCCATGGCATGGGTTAATTTTCCAACGACTTTAGAACCAGAAAGAGAGAGTGGCGTGCAATTTCTCGACTATATTAAACGTGCGACCACGAGACGATGGACGATCCAAATGATCTTTAGATGAAGATGGTGAAACAAAACCCTGACTGTGGGAATGGGAAAGTAGGTGGCGGCGGCTAGGTTTTTTTTGGTTCAGGCAATGTGAAAAAGAAATGGGTAGGAGGTTTTTAGGGAAAAAGAGTAAATAAGATTAAAGAAAAAATGGCTTGGCAGTTACTAGTAGTCCGTATTACTATTTTACGGGAGATACATAATTACTTAAACACCCTTTTATTCTTGTTAAAATATAACATGAAGTTTCACTTTATTACATTTATACCAACTTTTTTTAGCCATTGATTAAAAAATAGATGGTTCAGATTGGTTCTCGCAGTTCTCGCTTTTCATTTGGTTCTGAAAAGAACCTCACACTATATATATATATATATATATATATATATATATATATATATATATATATATTATATATTTGAAATTAGTTTTTTCCTATTTGTCTCCCCCTCACTAGGCTTTTTCACCAATGGAAGTTAGTTGTTAGTTATTCAAGCTCACAGTGACATCCAATTGGGCAGTATGAAAGACTCGAACTTTCGCCTTAGGGGATAAACCGCACTCCTTTTCGCTCCTGATAGAAAACCCCCACGGAGAGGCTCGGACCAGAGACCTCCCGCATGTGATAACAACCTTCCCAAGGTTACCTTTGATGGCCATCTGAGCTAGCCCATATGGTTCCCCTCATACTTAATATGTGCATTGTCCCTAATGCGAGAAATATTATAGAGAAAAGATAAATTGGAAAAGTAAATAGGATAATACTTCCCTTATTATACTAGCGCGACGAATTCACCAAAATTTTGCTAAGAGAGAGCATTCGTACGTTTTTATCACTTTGTCTTTTTCTACCTACAATAATAGCTAAAAACACGCAACACAATACAATACACACAAATAATAATACTAATACGTTTACTAATAATAATAGTAGTAGTACTTAGTACGAGAAAATTAAATATTGTTTAGATGCCAACATAGGCATATTACACACCATAATAATAATAATAATAATTTGTTTTTGAAAATGTTCATAAACGTGACCCGACAAATGGTCACCAACCTCCAACTCATGTCACCTCGACACTACTCCTCCTGCTACTATTGCTCAGCATACCCTAGCGGTGCATAGGCTCCGTCTAATGGTACTCCATAGTGTCGACCCATAAACTCAAAAACTCCAGCGTACCTATCATTATGGTACAACTGCCTACGGGACATCCTCTCCAACACATCCTGTCTAATCTCCATACGACCCATCCTATCAGATAAATCCTGCATTGTCGGGCGTGGGGGTCTAGGCATAGCAACTCTAGGAACACCGGGTGATGGGTCCTCATCAATCAACCTACCATTAGGGCCGATCAACTCCCTAAAAGTGGTAGCATCCAAAGACCTACAGTAAATTGGAGCACTCATCCCATCTAAAACCTCATCGGTCAACATGCCCATCTTCTTTGCTAGCCTCGTCACAAACTGTCCACAGCAGATCATACTCTCTCTCTCTCTCTCTCTCTAAGCACCAACACCTTTCCTCTTCAACCACTTTGCAATCAACCATGTAACATTAGCATACCCGTTTTAGTGTTTAGCCTCAAACATGCTCATCAACCACAACTCGTTCCTTTGAATCTTATCATACCCAGTCGTCCTCTGACACAAATCATACATGATAATTTTTTGTAAAACCCTAAGAATAGGACTCCTAATGGTCTGAGTCGAACTCCTAGATAAATGCAGCTTATCCTCTCTACTAATACTCAACCAATACTTATTATCATTAAAATAGTAATCATTTCTGAAGCCTCCTTGGAAATATACCTCAAATCCCTCCTTACGGATCTGAGCACTATTGTATATACCTAAACGGAGAGCAAACTCTAACAAGGTCAACGAATGCCCACATCCTCTTAACCTAAACTTAATGAGCTTCTTTCTTATCAACTCCTCATCCGCTACCTCTTCATCAAACTCATAGGCAGAATAGAACTCATGGCACAACTCTGTATAGATAGGTTCATTCGTATCAAATGCACGTCTCCAAGCTTCAGAAGTAAAAAAATTCCTCTTGTCCTCCCATCTCAAATATCTTAATTTCAAGCATATCCTCAATTTCTTCGGCACAACCCAACGTTTTTAAAACGTTCAAATCTACTATACACGGCGAGTAAATTTATTTTGTAATCAATCGAGCAAGGTTAGTGTTGTACTTACTCTTAACAGCTCTACTACATGTACCCCACAACAAAAACTTATGGTGAACACCCCCTAGCGTGGCTTCCTCAGCAGTTCGGTTACACGGGTTCGTTTGGGTCAAGAAGAACCGACTTCATCATCGTGTGTTCCTATGGTCTGTTTATCAAGAACAGTTCAAAAACATGTGTATAATGATATCAGATAACAATCATAGCAAACGGGTAAGCGTAGATACGCTTTGCAAACGTTCTAACTATTTTTCAGGTAAAAAGTGTGGCGTACTTCGTATGAAGTACAACGTATTTTTGGGTTTTCATTAAGTGCGCCGGTTTTAACAGCAAAACGGCGTACTTTCTGGGCTGAAAATAATAATTTTGAATTTTTCTAGGAAAAACTTAATAAACATTTATCTTTTCATTATTTTTGAACAGTGCAATCCGTATATTATTTTCCCAAAAAAAGGTTTAAACAGTTTCATAGAAACATTGTAATATTTTAATTCCATATCATAATTAAACATGAACAATAATGTTGATACATATTAATAAAAATGGGGCAACAAGGACTATAATCAAACTAATATTTTATAACTGAAACTATATTTTATAAACCTTAACTCAAAAATTAACATAGATTAATTAAAACAATAATAACATAGTATAGATATTACATACCCCTCGGCATTGTTAGGATGGATTGGGTTTTGAGAATTCAAATTTGAGAAAACCGGCGGTTTTGAGAGTGTTTTGTTATTATGTGTGTGTCAAATGAAATAAAAACATAACTTATATTTGCCAAACCGCCTAGAAGTGCGGCGCACTTACTAATAAGTGCGACGTACTTCTGGTGTATTTTCACACATAACTAATTTTAAGTATATAAGGTAAAACCAAAACAAAATATAACATCCAATCCATCATCACTATTATTCATTCATAAAGTACTTATATGTTCGGTACATCAAAAACTTATCCTTTACGGATTACATAGTCTTGATATGTTTTATTCAAAATAGATAATAACATAAAACAAAAATAAGCGTATGAGCATATGGTGCTCTCCTATTTATTTATCCATAAAGTTTTTTAGATTTAAAGCCAGTTGGGTGACATAATATCACTCAACTTATAACATTCTAATGCCTTTCTCTCGGTTGCCTTGGTTTCATAGCCTTGTTCGAACACATTGCCATATGGATCCGTAACTCTTATCTTCATATTCTACTTGCCATTTTCATCTTCCTTAGCATTGATTCCAAAACGGTTTGGTGCCCACTCGGTATTTTTGAGTAGGATGGGCAAAGCTCCAATAAATGATATGGCCTTTTTCCAAACACAAACCTTCCTAAATGGATTAATAATATCTTAAAGGCCAAGAGCTCTATCCATATCACAATTCAAATACTTGGCGCGATTTGGCCCGTAAAACGGCTTCCCCATTTCATCTCTCTTCAAATATTACTCTTCATCGTCATCACTATCACTCTCTTCGTGATTACTCCTAACTTTCACCACATCATCTTGTTGATGAACAAAGCCATCAAATGTTGACATTTTCCCCTTTACGGTGTTCATAATTTCTCCACAAGCATATAGAAAGCTTCTTCCAACAATAATGGGCATATCACGATCCGTAGGTATATCTAACAGCATGAAATTAGCAAGTATGGTGATAACCCCTACTTGGCAAAGTACATCTAGTAATCTTCCCATAGGTTTTGCTTTTGAATGATCAAGCATTGTAATTTTGTTACTTTTTGGCTTAACTTTATCTCTTCCCAACAACTCATAGATTCTATAAGGCATTACATTAATGTTTGATCTGGTGTCAACCAAAGCACAATAATTGTATTTTCCTTTCAAACGGATTGGTAGCACTAAAACTCCGGGATTAGTTTTTTCCCTTATAGCTTTATAACCTTTAATCAACTCCTCTCCTACCATTTCTACTTCTAGTTCGAACTCTCCATCTAGTTTGAGTTTGTTAAGTAGAACACTATCGAGTATCTTCATGTGTTTGTCACTAAATTTTAAGGTCATGATGATTGGCCTCCTTTCATTAAGTAGCATTATTCTATTATAAAGGTCCTCTTCCGTTTCTTCTCGAGAAAGTTCTTTTTGGGTTCGGGGTCGATTAACAGTAAGGGAAGGACCCTCACCATCATAACTCATTTTGTAGATTTTTGAAGGTTTTCTTTTGTTGGATTTTTCCCATATTATAAACAAATGGCGGGATGTCGGTTATGTCTAGTTGGGGTCACAAGTAGCTCATCTAACTCATCATCTGAATCGTCATTAAAAGTAATAAGGTCAGGAGTAGGGAATTGTAAGAAATGCGACGCTGACGGATCAGTAAGTCAACAAAATCCTATCTGCTCGACTCGAATTCTTTCCAAATATCACACCCGGCTCAAAGTCATCTTTGCGAAGTAGCGAGCGATAGTCGTAATAAAGTCCAAACAAAACAAAGTAAGTGCTTCTCCCCTTCAAAGCAACTAGTAACTCACAGATTTACCGACTTTTTCACCATTATCTTTTCACTCATATGCAAACTCGTTCGAGAAATAAGATTCTTTCATATTCAAGATCATTAACTCCATCATAACATCAAGCGAGCTCTTCCATTCGAGCGCGAGCGCTCCGAGTGATGTAACGCTCACAAACCTTCTCGGTTTCCATTCTATGAAAAGTGAATGCCTTAACCTCCATTTTATTTCCACTATTCGCGGTATCTTGATATTCAGGTCCATCCCAGTTGCCTTTACTCTCGATTTTATCATTAAGAAATTTAGTAGCGCTCATCCATTCATAAATGTCAAAGGCTTGTATGAGGGTCCATTTTTATCTTTTGACAACACAACATTGAAACAAACATTAGTACGTTAGTACATATAAAGCTAAATAGAATTTTACACTCAAACATCATTAATAAACATGCAGAAATCAAAAGGCGGATCGGTTTCATCATAATAAAGAAGTTATGCAAGTTCTGTAAAGCTACAGGTGCAAAAGTGCGACGCACTTTATAGTAAGTGAGTGTACTTCCCCTGGATTTTTGAAATTTTTCATGACAACCGGCGTACTTTGTAGAAAGTACGTTGTACTTAGGCAGTTTTCAGCTACATTTTTTTATAAAACTTTTCATTTTTAGAATACTAATCATTTTAAACTTATTTTTATCATTAAACCTGACATGAAGAACATCAATAAACAGTTGTATCATGGAAAATATCACAGAATTATTCATATAGCAATTTTCGTCCATATTTTTCATTTTCGCATTTATACAGTTTTTGTATTAAGTAGATATATTTATATAGTTAAGAGGCTCATTCAAACAGATAATAATGATACTCTGTTAGCATAATTCTCTCAGAGTTAGTTTAATAAGCATATAGCATTTTATAGCATAAGTAGCATCTTTTTGGATTTTCGGCTTAACACGTTTTTCATGGTAGTTAATCATACAAGTACACTCATATAATAGCAGGTAAGAAATAAACATCACAAAAATATCAAAAAAACACATATTTAAGCATACGTTTAATAAGTAAATATTTTTTAGGTTTTTTAGTTTTAATATACAAATTATACAAATGGATCAATCCAACAGATAAAAACACAAAGAAAGTGATCCTTATGTTCTCAGAAGTAAATTTAAACATTGGAAAGGTTTTGTTGTTGTTTTGATTCGACACAGAAGACACTTGTTTGAAATCCTCCAAAAAGTACGGCGTGATTCTGGGTTTTCCAGAAAAACCGGCGTATAATTTTGTATGTGCGTCGTACTTTTTGTAGTAGTAACGACTAAAAGAATTCAAATTGCCAGAAAATTATACGGCGGGGTGGTATAATTTTGCAAAATAGTATGAAAACTAAAAAGAAACAGATCAATCCTCGGAAACGGTGCCAAAAACTTTGATGTGTCATAAAAGCTTTAAATCTATAGACTAGTTTTAATGATTCAAACAACACATGGGTAAAGTGTAACCCCCCGTATATAGTATAGATTTTAGGCAAGACCAGGTTGTTCCACGCGATTGGCGTTCTTAAAAGTTAACATGTTTTGCAAGAATATCTCTAGATTTGTCACTAATCCAAAGATTGATTATAAAAGACACAATTACCAGCTTAATGATTTTTGAATACAAGTTGATTTAAAACAATGCTTGTTTAGGCCAAGAACAATGAGGATAAACATACATACAAATAGGAATGTGCACACAAATAAAAGCATAAGAGCATGAATAGACGGGTAGTCATTCAAGCAATTAACTATTTCATATGAAAAGAAATCATATCGGCCTTTAATTATTAATATATCAAATGCTTAAAGATCAATTTGTGTATGATGATAATAATAATTAAACTCTCATAATCAAGTTCGTTAGACATATGACTAGGCGTTAGACATTTTTATATACAGGTTGATAAATGTTTTATTAGTCAATTCTCACAAGACTAACATCGAATTATTCATAGACAAATAATGCGAAATCACATCACAATGATAGAGCCTTTCAACCTATATCTATCATACATGATAAATCAAACATTTAACAATGATCCAAATATTCCAACATCGAGTGTATTATGATTATGACCATAAGCATAAAGATCATGGTCTATTTATATCATGAATCCTTTTTAGCCCAAACAAACATAAACGACTACTTCATAATCATGGTAACTAAACACATAATTAACTTAATGAATTCAGTAAAGATCATAGTAGAAAGAGTAATAAGATTAATACCAAGCTCACAAGCAAATGATTGTGTTACAAGAGTTTTCCTGAACGAAAACTACAAATTACCCAAAGCAATATCCCAACTACTAACAACTCTGTTACTGCCACTAATAGGTCGAAATACTAACTACAAAATCATCCTCCTTGATGGTATAACAAGTGAGATTGGATGAACATCATCCTCCTTAGATTGTGTATAAAAGTGAGTTTGGATGAACTAAGTTACAGTTCATCCATGGCTAACTAAAACTTATTGAGTGAATGTAAATTTGATTCCAATTTTTCTTCTTTTCTTGATTGTCTATGAAAACACCGAGATAGGGCCTTAATTTATAGAGTTTAGAAACCTCTCTGAATGTGTATAATAATTACCAAGTGCCAATGATCAGTCACTCATTAATGCCATAGGATTAAATGACTTTTTTGTAACTGCAGGTGCAAGTACGCCGCACTTCATAAGAAGTACGCCGTACTTCTTCTTTGAATTAAATTCTCTCTCCCCGTTCACAAGTACGCCACACACAATACTAAGTGTGCCGCACTTTAGCATGATTATCTTTAATATTTCTTTTAAGTCCTTTCTTTAATGACCGTTAGCATCTTTAACGGATATCCTTTGCATTTTCAGTCCTCCTTCCTTAATTTAATCCTGAAACAACTAATACACGAATAAGTACCTAAAGATATGACATTTAATATATTTATATAGATAAATGATGTACAAACGAGGGATATTTTATGTATAATTAGAGCGTTATTAAACACCCTGATTCTCGAATATTTGAACGTGTAATGTACTAAGATGGAAATTCAATCCTCAGGATAATTTAGTTTATGCACTTATTTTGTTTAGTGTTTAATTTTCACACAAAGGAATTGTACTAAATTAGGGAGGATTGCTAGAAATTTAGTTCAATTGTGAGTTCAGTTCATACCGGGTAATGGGACTGGAGGTACGAAGTGTACTTCCATAGGTCACTGAACACCCTAACTCTACTAGTGGTAAAAAGTAATTCAAGTCACTGATGAAGTTTAGCGAGTTCACTTTTCAGTGAGTGTAACTCTGGACTGAATGATATTCATCAGTCTGGTGGCTTCAGCTTTGTACTCCTTAAGTAGTAAGCTGAATGACACCATCAAGGAGTAATCCATCAGAGGGCTTATCCTTAGTGGGTTAACTTATTAGTGAGTCTTTCAGTCTGAACATTTTAGCTTGTATGCTCTTCAGTGAGCTAGATGATGAGTGTTCAGGACACTGAAGGCATAACTTCGCAGAAGTGAATTCAGATACTTGTAACGGCTTTGACTTATTCAAGTGGTAGGTTGACTGCATTAATGACCATGATTAAATTGTTCATGTAACAACTAATCTCTAAAATTATAGAGGTTAATTATGTGGTGATTAATAGGTCGTTAATCACGCATAATTCCCTTGACTAGGGTTTTGAGTAAATCTCTACTATAAATAGAGATCATAACATTTGCATAAAAATATATAGAAAAACATAAACACTTAGAAGCGCAGGGTTCTTGATTTGTGCCTAAAACAAGAACAAACACTTGGTTTTATTCCAAGGAAGTATTTGTGTAACCAAGGCATAAGGTCGAATAATCTTCTTTGGAAAGTGATTACACAACTTCAAGTGACATTCGGTACCTTCATTGGTAATTAGTTAGCTATTGATTATCTTCAACCTGTTTTGAGTTCATAACCACCAACAAGTCAAAGATCATACATAGGGATGAGCTTTTTTACCCGAATCCTGGTATTGAATCAGAACTATATCGGTACCGTACTGAAATGGTGCCGACTCTCGACACACGTTACAAAACTGATACCATGAATCGAGCAAACAAAAATCCGTGACTACTAATTCGGTAACGGTACCAAAGCGAGATAGTTTGAAAAAATACCTGAAATTTGAGTAGTCATCTTTTTTAATTAAAGTGCTAATACAAACACCCATCGAGCCCGTTCCATGCAAAACAACAATTATAAGAAAAAAAGTCCAATTTTTTTGTTTGAAAAAAACAATATCCAAAAAGCTTCCTTTAACAACCGTAAATACTTCACAAACACTACCAAAAATTAAACCTTAACCTATTATTAATCACCCATATCATCAAGTTTACATCTTTATTGGTTTTATGTAGAGAGACGACAAAACTGTTGAAGAGACCCTAATGTTGAATATTGATTAATCCAATGAAACGATTTACATAAGATTTTGTGGAATTTCGTAAACTATAGGAACGTTTGTAAGTTAAGCTTATCTTGATGATATGTTTATTTAATTGTTGGTTGCATTATCTGACACATTGTCTTATTTTTTGTTGTTGTCACATAAAATTACTAGCATGAAATCGAAAGAAAAAATGGTTAAACAAAAAACAAGATGAACCGGATAGGTATCGGCTCCGGTACCGATATCTTATCTGGTACGATACCGGTACACCCCTTTCATGCTAGGGAAAAAACAGTACCACTAATTCGATACGGGGTCTGTATCAATCCGATACCATGCTCATCCCTAATCATATATATTTCCATCACATTTCCAATCTATTATGTTAAAGTTTAATACAAATTTAAATAAAAGCATAAATGTATGAATGTATATTCTCAACAAATATTTATTCATTGTGTTACAATTTTAATTTTATTTTCAAATAATTATGAAAATGTAATTTTAATGACAGTCTATCTTC
>BQNB010128748.1:0-19229 GCA_026074375.1 Tanacetum coccineum
CTTCAACTTTCTAATGATTCACGAACTATTGCTGAAATTTTGAAACAACGTGAAGAAAAGCGTATTGAACGTGAGCAAGCGGCTAATTTGGCAGTTCAGAAAGAGCAGGAGGAGCAGGCAGCTCAAAGTTTTACTCCATATTAGAATTTTCCTATGATTAACGATGATGGTGATGAGCATACTATTCAATATAGGTAATATCTAGAGAGATCGTCTAAAGCAATCACACCCGACTTACCAACTGAGGAACCCGATAACTCTCTAAGTATGAGGGACGAGCATCTTAGCACTATTCCGGAAACGAAATCAAACGAAGTAATAAAGTCTAGTGTTGAGGACCTTGTCCTAATCCCAAGTGAGTCGAAGGGTATTTCCGACGATATTTGTGATGTGCCGTCTTGTGATAATGATCATTTTGATGCCGAATTTGGACTTATTGACTCTTTGCTTAGTCAAGATATTTCGATCACATCTCCTAAGATTGATTTTTTCCCGAGGAGTTCGCCGGTGAACTCGATCTTATTGATCCAATTCTACCGGGAATTGATGAAGACGATTTTGATGAAGAAGAAGGAGCGATTGATATTGATATTCTTCAAATCGAGGATGAAATTCTTCATGAGAAAATATTAAATGTCAATCTTCTTATTGATAAGATCGAAGCATTGAATCTTACTCCTTTTATTCCTTTTGTGCTCGAATATCCCTCCTCTTCTCCTATTCCCGTTGTAGATAATGACTTTCTTATAGAGGAGGTTGATACATTTCTTGTTTCGGAAGACTCGATACCATCGGGTATTGAGAGTGATTTTGACTCGGAAGGGGATATTATTTTTCTTGACGACTTACATAACGATGATTCTATTCCCGAGTATGAGCGTTTTACCTTCGACATTGAGCCTGATACGACCGTGATAAACAATTTTGATGTGCTTAATGAAGACGAATGTTTTGACCCAGGGGGATGAGAGATTGTTTTTTCCCAAAATGTTGAAGATGACGATTCCTTCACATTTGTCATTCGGACTTTTCTCCCGTTTCTCACCTACCCTGAGGATTCTTCTCTTACTCTCTCCTTCGGGAGTGAGGATATCATTTTTGACCCTCGCATTTCCGCTTTTCATTTTTCTTCTTTTAAGCCGGTGGCATTTAAATGTCCGATGGAAGTTTGCTCTGCCACATGTGTCGTACCTAATATCATGATGATATGGGGTGAGTCAAGCTAGAGACTCGCACAAAAACAAGCGCTTCGTGGGTGGCAACACATGCTTATCTTTCTATCTTTTCTTTTTCTATTTATTAATAAGTGTGATGTGAGGAGGCTCGCCTCTTCCTTTCTCGTGTTTCGTGTTTTGTGATTTTATGTCCAGGATTGCCCGGATTTTAAAGACTCTCGTGCTCGTGGTTTTGTCCATCGTCTACTCGATCTTCAATCCTTCGCATGCTTATATTGGGAATCCGATATCCTAATCTTATCGACTAACGTTTATCTTTAGCATACTTAATAAACGGCTTTAGATTTGCGTAGAGACCCCTTTATATCAAGATTATGCATTGAAATTAGTATGGGGGTATCAATCTCACATTGAGGACAATGTGTAGTTTTAGTATGGGGGGAATCTATCGATTTGATTATACCTGCGACCGTTGTTCTCACGTAACCTGTTTTTCCACCAAAAATATGTGATTTATGTGAAAAATAGCAAAAAATTTAAATTTTTGTGCATAAAAAGGTGAAAAATGTTGGAATAAAGTGATGAAATAAGTGTTGTGACATAAATAAAGGTGAGAACGAGAAATAAATTTTGATCCGACCGGTTTTATACCTTAGCTTTTTCCTTAACATATTTAAATCGAGTTTGTTGCTAGTCTTTTTGTAGGGCGTATCATTTTGCCAAACTCGTCAATTTATTAGAGTTAAGATTGTTGCCAGTCTATGTGACTTGTTAAAGTGCCGATCTTAATTCGCTAGGCTAAGCATTCGCGAGTCTCTTTCTTAGAGATTTTAAATTGCGAAGAACGAGAAATGATAGAGTCGAGTATAAGTCATGATATTAAACGTAGAGTAGTTGGATCTCTTTCAAGCTCATAAGTATTAATTGTGGCTTTTTCTCCCATTAGCTTGTTATATAACTTATTATCGCATTATATGTTTAATAAATAAGGTTGTCCGGTTCAATTTAATTTTTAGTAACTTTCCTTTGATTTGGAAGTCGATGATTCGAATTTTGGCTTATTATATGTATCATATGGTTTATTGCTTTACTTATGCCTTAAAGAGCCTTAGGGTATATGGCATGAGTAGAGTTAATCATTTTATTACTTTTTGCCTTAAAGAGCCTAAGGGTATATGGCAAAAGTAATATTAATCATGAAATTATTTGTACCTTAAAGAGCCTTAGGGTATATGGTACTTATAAAATTAGTGATTGGAAAAATGTTGCTTAGTTATTTGCACCTTAAAGAGCCTTAGGGTATATGGTGTAAATAATATTACTTGATTTATGTCTTAAAGAGCCTAAGGGTATATGACATGAATTAAGGCAAAAGCAACAAAAGCCAAAATTTCGTTCACTTCATCGGTTTTTCAAGGATAAGGGTGGAAGCTAAATTTTATTTTCAACCGTCCCACTTTATTTTTGGATTAAATAAGTATCGAAACAAGTCTTAAAGAGCCTTTGGGTATATGACTTAAGTAAAATCTTGAGATACAAAATTAGGATTTGCGGGAGGAAAAGTAATACACAATTAGTATTTATGAGTAGTGTTAGTATCATGACTTGTATTTGACAATGATCTTGTTTTTAAGCTTAGTATGGAAAAGTGAAAGTTGGGGACGATGAATTTATTTTGCTTGTTCCATGATCCTAAGTATTATCAAGAATAATGAAAGCACAATGTTATGAAGTGTTGAAGTATGGAAAGTTATGAAAAAGCATAAAAATGGAAAAATGTTGAAAATGGAAAACGGGGCTTTTCAAAACTAATGTTTCTTTAATTCCTTATGATGAATACTTAGCTACTTATCGAGGTAATTAATCAAGGGGGATTAAGATTCTTAGTTTTCTAAAGTATTATTTATAATATTGCGTGAGGACACGGCAATAGCTTAGTATGGGGGATTTTGGTATGTGTCTAAATACACATACCTTTTACCTTGAAAAACGAACCCAAAAGACCAAAAACATAATAAAAATTGCAAATATATGCTTGTTTTTGTGTTTGTGTATGTGCAGGTACGGATATTAAAGAAATGGACAAAAGGTAATGACAAATACGTGACACTAACGAGCCACAAGATTGGAAAGTAATGCGGACAAACAAAATTTTGGCCCAAAGGCACGTTCCCATTTTTCACGGACCAACCACGGGCCTACTTAAGTGAGGTCGGGGTACAGTCCATGTCTAAGTTATGATTACACTTTTAAGCCCATTTACTCTTTTATCTTAGCTTAATAAAAGCCTTATTATATCCCAATAACACAAAACCCCTTTTATATTATCCCTTCAGCCCAAAACAACTTATGCCCGATACCCTTTATAGATATAATATCCGGTCCTAACCCAATTTTATTATAAATTCTAGTAACACATAAAATGGATCAAACTAGTCAATGCACAACAATGTACATCTTTTTACATGTTTTCCCTCCCTCGCTTACACACACACACACACAACTAAAATCAATTTACCCAAATCCCATATCAAGCCCACACTCTCATACGCTTCTAGAAGAAACGCCCTGACAAGTTCTGACACCATTCCATGCTGGCAATCCATGTGAGAACAATGATTAGTGATATGACAGTTTTGAAGAATGCAGGGCTCAGATTGATTTGGATTTGTGGCGGTTAAGAGATGGAAGGCCAATATTTGTTCTGAAGGTTTCTCCTCACAAAACAAGCACACCCAAGCCCTTGGCTCATCTATAAATAGATTAGGACTTTCATTGTAATAGGAATCTAGCTTAGGAGTAGGAGTAGGGTAGCTTATAGTTCAATTTTCCACCTTAAACTCTAATTTCATGTAATTTACCTTTTCACGTATTGTAATTCTTAAAATTTTCAATAAAACTCAGTTTCATTTAAATTCATGTTTTAATTCAAGCTCTTTCTTAATGCAATTCTGTTTAAATACATCATAAGTATAACACCTCGTGTTTTAGGTCATTGTACGACATTATGTAATTCACAATTTATTTTTAGGGTTTTACGCGTTTGCTCTTAAATCGTAATCGTTAAGCTAAATCGTGTAAACTAAAAATGATCATTCAATGTAAACGGGCATTAAACGATTAAACGTTTACATCAAGCAAGTGTTAAATGATTATTATGAGGATAATTATCAACTTTGTTCATCTTATTTTTATTGGTTACGTTTCTTAAAAATGCTTACGTTTCCGCGATATATAGAAAATGCAGTTTCGGCATTACCCGGAAGCACCATACTTAACAAACGCTTTTAAACGAATACCCAAGAGATTATACACAATTACCTAAAATAATAAAAATATTCATCTTTATTTTGTGTATATGGCCAGGATTTCATGAGATCAGGATCAAGAAAATATCAAGGTTTCATATCACTTGCCTCTAATATCAAGCTACAACAAATATCAGGGAACCATGTCTCAACTTTGAAACACTTGACTATTGCACTAGGAACCTTCCTTGAGGCCTTCCTTGAGTCCTTGGCTTAGTCTTTCATCTATATAAGGCATTAGCTAGCAAGTAAACACACCTCTCTCATTTACAAAGTGTAAACAGAAAAAATATCTCTTTTTCCCTCTTGAACTCACGACATCAAACCTAAAACTACACAACCATAGAGTGATTTTCTTTCACCATATTAGTGTTTATAAATCATACTTAAGGTATTCTAAGAAGAATTGAAGGGTTGGGTTAAGCTTTTTAAAGGTTGTTTTCAGCAAGATTTGCAAGTAGATAGGGTTTTGGTTTGGAATTGGGTTTTAAGGGATAAAAGCTAGGGTTTCTTTGCTAAACAAGGGTTTAGATTTGGTTGTTCTTCATCCTCCTACACATCAAGGTTATTAGAACCCTAATTACATTTACTTTCTTTGATTTATGCTTTATTATTGTTTATATTGTTAAATCACCAACTAGGTTTACTTTTGAATATGTGAAAGGGATTTTTACATATGATTAATGTTTTGTGAACTTATTTACATGTTATATGGATGCTAATATGATGTTAAAAGGGATGTATAAGTGTTTTAACATGTTGGTTAAGTATTAACATGTATAAGTACAAATTAGGGTGTTTTATGTTATCCTAATAAGTTACAAAGTGAAAATGGTTGTAATACATGGTAATCTTTGTTACCTTGGACTGACCTCTTGGGCCAACATGATCTATGGCCTTTATATATGTAAATACTAATATAGATATAAGTGTTGTAAGTAGGTGTACATCACAGTTGTTTGAAGCTTAATGGATCAAAAATCAAGCTTTAAACATAGATTTTAATAAACAAACTTCAAAACTTGTATTTTGGTTCAATATTTTTGGTACAGCCATATTAGGTTTTTTATAAAGCTTGGACATCTCAAAGATGGAATTCCATAATGATAATAAGAAATCGAATTCAGATTTATAACGTAAGATAGATACGCTAGTTACTGGTTTAGACGTAAATAATCTTTATTAAAACAAATTTTATTTAAAAAGTTTACTATTCAAGGCATAAACTTATACTTTGTTAAACATCAATAATTATGATTTAAAACTTTCAATTACGAGAACGTGTTCGAAAGAATCGCTAAAAACGGACTATATCGAATATGATACACATTTACGGTTTTGCGGTTAATTAGTGTATTTATGTAATGAAACAGTAAAATACATATTCACAAACAGGAATCTCGGAAACTTAAAATGCAATATTTTGATCATCGTCTAATAAGAAATACTCGTGGAGTTGTAGAAACGCGAGTGAAGAGAAACAGATTTTTTTTTTAAAAAAACGACAAAGTTTAGTCATTTTGTTAAAGCCGTAGTTATAAACAAATTTTTACTTATAAATAGATTTCACTTAAACGATAGATGGTGATATAGCTAAATAGTTATAATTATATATATTGTTTTATATATATATGTATTTATATATATGTTATATATATATATGTATATTATTTATATGTATATATATCTATATGTATATATATATGTGTATTTAATATATATTTATATGTTGTTCCTATATTTTATATTTGATATATATTTATGTATTTATATATATTTGTATTTATATATGATTATGTTATTAGTTATCAAAGTGCTTTATTACTAGACGAATTTACATTATGATGCATCTTAGGATGTAGCAGTTATTTGCGGTTGTTGGATTTACGATTTAAAGTTGTCCTAGCTCCTCGTACGTCATTGTCATGACTCTGTAAATTATGATTGCCCGAACGATAGTACGGTGATAACTATAGAGGTTATATATGGTAGGTTGTTAGACAACGTACTTCTGAATACTGATATGACTATAATTATCTAGGTTGCATTCCGGACGTGTTGCGTGACGCATTTTTATTCAAGATATTTTTATTATCAATTTACTCACTCAGGTGAGTTCCTAGCCCATGTTTTACATTGTTTGATTTACAAGTTTTTGGGTGTGAAACACTTGCATGTTTTACAAATGAGCAAGTGTAAATTTATCATGATTACGTTTCTGCATCAGAGTAGCAATAACCCACTATGCCAATGAATCATGAATGTCAATTACTTGAATGTGAGCCGCGATTATGGTTATGAGATAGATCTATTTGGTTGGACCCTCCGTTCGGGTGACTAGCTATCACTGGCAAACGAATGTATTTCATGTTCAGATATTGGATGTTATGGGTTGAACATCATCACGGGCTATTAAGGCATTATCTATGTATTGTATTCATATTATGTCGAGCTTCTGGTGTCATGAGACTTCGGATAACGTTATTTCATTTTGTGTTGTATGATCTGTAGCATTATCACGGGGAAAGGAAAGGCTTGCGTTTCCTACTTATAATTTACTTAAACTATGAAATTTACAACTTTATGTTCGAATGAATTTTATCTTGCAATGTTTTTCAGGAGATATTTAGGGCACGGGGTGCTAAGGGATACATTGGTGGGTTATGTTTTGGATGTATGCATTAAGAATTTAGCGCATTACATTTTGTATATCTGTTATGGGCTGGCAATTATTTGTAATAATAAGACAACGTATACATTGTGAAATGCCCTCGAACTTTTGTAATCATTTTGTAAAATCCATAAGTATCGGTTTTTAATCTAAACTTTTATAATTTTTCGTCTCAATATTATCTTGTTTCTAGTGATCTGAGAAGTAACACGCCCCCGGACCCCTTATTCTAGACTGCGACCCAATTTAGGTGGTGTTATAGATTTGGTATCAATGAGCCAAGGTTTATTAGAGAACGAGGTCAAATGTTTTTGCTGGATATAAACCGTATTTCAAAAACATTTTTCATTCTATACAAAGGTGTTTTAACGGGTCATAACTTACTCTAATTGTGCAATTAGGTCGGTTAGGTAGATGCATCATGATTGTATTCTTGATTGATATACATGTTATGATATAATATGTATATTACTTTAAGAGCTCATCTGAGCCTTAATACTAATTTAAGTTATTATGGAATGTTTAGATTCGGTTATGTCTGATTCGGAAGATTATACACGGTCTACTAAACGGTTGTGTCCTGTCCATTTGTGGATGGGGTCTGTCATTGGTTCACCAGGGAGCCGATGGATCCAACCATTATGCCAGAGGACCCCATATGCTACATAATGGCTGCTTTTCAGGGTCCACCATCGCCTGGCTACATACCCTGCCGAGGAGCCGCAAGTCGCCACCCCCACTGGGACACTTTGTTTCTCTAAGTGAGGACCCTAACTACTTGCCACAGAGAGGGATGAGATACTCTGGATGACGAGCATAGCCACTACCTGATGCTGCCCACCCACTGCATATTTGATACACCAGGATATGTTCCTGGTCTAATTTGAGGAAGGAGCCAGAGGCGGACGATGAGGATCCGAGGAGGATCCAGCTGATTACCTTGCTGCTTGGGATGATGATGATGATGAGACGAGACGTGGATGAGTGTGGAGGGAGGTTAAGCAACCCAGAGCTCCTGGCCGTCTCTGTCCCTCCTGTAAAACGTTGAGTGTAAGGATATCTATCCAGGTTGAAGCCATCCATACCTACTTTCCTCCTATGGGAAAGTGGTCGTGAGACCTTTTGCCTTAACCAACCTACCACCATCACCTCTTACTCCACTATCATCTCCAATTACTATACGTATACATCTCCCCATTTCCAGCATCACCACCAGCATCTTTATTACCTGCATCACCACCTTTGCAGTTACTATCTTTTGACCACAGGACAGACAGGCCCGAGATTACACTACCACCTCAGAAGAGGTTGGGTATTGACCTTGGTCATAGGTACAAGATTGGAGAGAGTTCAGTTGCAGTTGCCACTAGACCGGTTGGAGGTCGTAGGACAGACTATGGGTTTGTCGGTACTATGGATACCGAGATCAGACGACAGAGAGCTGAGGAGGTCGGCTATGGGATTAGAGATGTTTGGGTAGACCCGAGAGAGGCTGTTGAGGAGGTAGCACCGATGACCCTTGAAAGGGTCAATGCTAGGGTAACTGAGCTTACTGCAGTCCAGGAGTAGGACACGCAGGATATCTATGCTGTGATAGAGGATACTCAGGACAGGCAGACCCAAATATATCAGAGTGTTGAGACATTATTTGATGATAGTCAGTCCTAATATGAGACTGCACGACTACTAGATCAGGAGGCTCTGGTTTCCCGAGAGGCATGGGGACGCTCCATAGAGGTTAGCTATATGACACGTTCAAAGATTTTGGCATTACGTTCTGTAGTGCTGGGTCAGCAAGCAGTGATTTCACAGTTGCAGGCAGTTGACCGTAAGAGTCAGGTTGTGACTTCAAAGATGCTACAAGCAAACCACCAGAGGCAGGTCCAGTTGGCTGAGGCATTAAAGTTGCTGAAAGGACTACAGACTCAGATGGTCTAGTTTCAGAGACAACATAGACCCGCAAAAGGTCCGGCATAGCCTGATGCACCAGGAGAGGCTGGTAACAGTTCCTAGATTTGGTTATGTAGTAGCTATGCTATGCAGCCTATTAAGTATTATGGGTTATTCCCAGCTAGCAGACTGTATAGATCTTTTGTTTTGTTTAGCTACCTAGTATAGGTCTTTTGTTCAGGTATTATCTATCTTGTACAGCATACTAAGTGTTACGGGTATATCCTGGCTAGTATGGCTTTAGGTTGTTTCTTTTGTCTTGTAACCTAAGTGTAGTAATCATCTTGTATCTGAACCGAACATGTATGTTTTTCCAAGTTATATATGAAATGGACGGATTACGTTATCTAATGATATAGGAATTTTTATAATGAATGTCGATTTGGTTATACCATGGTTAATTTCAATAACAGTTGTATATTTCACTGTATGATGTGATCTCGTTTTTATTTAATGTGTATATGTTATGTCATAGTTATGATTTTATGAAATCTAACAGGTATTATGTTTTCTTGTGATTTAAAGAAAATGGCACCAAAGAGAAAGACCATGAGGTTAAACCCAGGTGCAACACCAACACCAGTCACAGACACTCATACCACTACATCTGTCACCAATGCCCAACTTCATGCAATGATTGATGAAGGCGTTACTGCTGCACTGGCAGCACGTGATGCAACCAGGAATGGCGATGATAGCCATACTTCAGGAACGGGTGCCAAAAGGCCTGTGCAAGTTGCTCGTGAATGCACCTACCCGGACTTCCTAAAATGTCAACCTTTAAACTTCAAAGGCACTGAGGGAGTTGTTGGACTCACTTAGTGGTTTGAAAAGATGGAGTTTGTTCATAGCATAAGCAACTGTACAGTAGCATGCCAGGTCAAATTTGCTACGTGTACCCTGCAAGGAAATGCTCTTACATGGTGGAATTCCTACGTTAAGACCACTACTCCTGAAGCTGCCCATGCGATGCCATGGAGGACACTGAAAAAGATGATGACAGACAAATACTGCCCAAGGGGCGAAATTAAGAAGCTGGAGTTTGAAATGTGGAATTTAAAGGTGAAGGGTACCGATGTGGTAACCTATAGCCAACGTTTCCAAGAACTGGCACTAATGTGCGATCGGATGTTTCCGGAAGAAATAGACAAAGTTGAGAAATATGTCGGTGGCTTGCCCGACACGATCCATGGCAGTGTGATGGCAACTAAGCCAAAAAAAACTATGCAAGAAGCCATTGATGTTGACATGAACTCATGGACAAGAAGTTCAACACTTAGGTCGAGACGTCAGGTTGACAACAAAAGAAAGTCTGATGACACGCCAGGAACAACCAGAATCATGAAACTCCAATTAAGAGACATAACCACTAGAAGAGCTTATGCCGCAGGAAAATGTGACAGGAGACCATACGAAGGGCCTGACCTCTGTGTTCAATGTAACTATCACCATGATGGTCCTTTGCTCCAACATGCCACTAGTGCAACGATTTGGTCATTTATCTCCTGACTGCAGGATCCCCCCCCCCCCCCCCCCCCCCCCCCCCCCCCCCTAATGTTCAACACTAGGGCTAATCAGAAGGTTATTTGGAATGTGGTGCACAAGGGCATTTCAAGAGGGATTGTCCAAATTGTAGAACAACAAACAACGGGGTAATCGGGTTGAAATGGCAGGATCAAGCAAAGGTGTATCCGTGGGCAAGGCAGGGGAAAAACCCAGACAACTAATGTCGTCACGGGTACGTTTCTACCTAAACAATCGATATGACATTATTTATTTTGATTACCATTGCCGATAGGAGTTTTGTATATACTGCATTTAGCTCTCGAATTGTTATCTCTCAACTGCATTTAGATCATGATTATAATTGCCGAACTAGCCGACGGGGCGAATTGGTTGGGGTTAAACACTCTTATCCGGGGTGGTTACGTTAAACACTTCTTAAAATCATCCTTTCAACATAGACCTAATGCCCGTAGAACTAGGTAGTTTTGACGTGATAATTGGTATGGATTGGTTGGCAAAGTACCATGCCGTTATTGTCTGTGCGGAAAAGATCGTTCGTATTCCTTTTGGAGACGAAATTTTATTGTTCTAGGTGACGGAAATGCAACATGTGAACGGGACCCGATTAAACATCATCTCGTGTACTAAGGCTCAAGAGTATTTAACGAAGGGATGTCACGTATTCTTAGCAAATATCACCGCAACCAAAGACAAAGACAAGTCAAAGGGGAAACGACTTGAAGATGTGCCAGTTGTTCAAGAATTTCCTGAAGTTTTTCCTGAGGACTGCGAGTATACCACACACTCGTCAAGGTGGATTCGAATCGATTTGGTACCTGGTGCTACACCTGTAGCACGGGCACCATATAGATTAGCACCGTCCGAAATGAAGGAGCTAGCGGAGCAACTACAGGAACTTATGGACAAAGGCTTCATAAGACCAAGTTCCTCACCCTAGGGAGCTCCGGTTCTGTTTGTAAAGAAGAAAGATGGGTCTTTCCGGATGTGCATCGATTACAGGGAATTGAACAAACTAACAGTGAAGAACCGCTACCCACTCCCAAGGATCGATGACCTATTCGACCAGCTGCAAGGATCGAGTATTTATTCAAAGATCGATCTGAGGTCAGGGTATCACCAGTTGAGAGTTCGAGAAGAAGACATTCCCAAGACTGCATTCAGGACTCGATACTTTACTACTGAATTCCAGTCATGTCTTCTTGGTTTGACTAATGCACCCGGCCGTGTTCATGAAACCTTATGAAACGGGTGTGTAAACTGTAGCTCGGACAAGTTTGTAATTTTCTTCATTCGATGACCATTTTGATCTACTCCAAAAGTAAGAAGGAACATGAAGAACACCTTAGGCAGATCTTGAAATTGCTTAAGAAGGAAGAATTGTACGCCAAGTTCTCCAAGTGTGAATTCTGGATCTCCAGGGTACAATTTCTCGGTCACGTGATTGACTGTCGAGGTATTCACATTGACCCTGCCAAGATTGAATCTGTCTAAGATTGGGGTCTCTAAAACACCATAGGCAGATTCGCCAATTTTTGGGCCTTGTCGGCTATATAGTAGATTTATCGAGGTTTTCAAAGATCGCCAAGTCAAATGACCAAACTAGCCCAGAAAAGGTGTCATGTTTGATTAGGGCGTTTAAAAGGTTAGCAGCTTTTCAACGAGTTGAAGCAGAAGATGTGCAAGTGAAACCAATCATGGCCTTACCTGAGGGTAGCGAAGATTCATCCCGCATATTGCGGATTGCTTTAAAGAGGGTTTGGGGCTGTTGTTGATGCAAAGAGAAACTGTGATTTCTTGTGCATCACGCCAGTTAAAAATTCATGAGAAGAACTATACAACTCATGATTTAGAACTTGGGGCAGTAGTGTTCGCTCTAAAGATTTGGAGGCACTATCTGTACGGAATACTAGTGCACGGTGTTCACTGGATATAGAGTTTACTACACTTTTGGATCAGAAGGAATAAATCATGAGGCTACGTCGTGGTTAGAGTTGCTGAGTGATTACGATTGCGAGAATAATTACGTTATCACTCCAGGGGAAGGCGAATGTTGTTGCTGATGCTCTAAGCAGGAAAGGGAATGAGAACCCCACTAAAGGGTTCGGGCTTTAGTGATGATATTGGCTTGATCTTCCTAAACAAAATCTTGAAAGCTCAGACTGAAGCCGAAAGCTGGAGAAACATCAAGAAGGAGGATGTTGGGGGCTATTATTGGTTGAGGATTCAAAAAGTAATCGAAGAATCTTGAACGGAAAGTTTGAACCACGTGCGGACGGAATATGTGCTAAATGGCAGGAGTTGGTTACCATGTTATGACGACTTAAGGACTGTGATCATGCACGAGTCCCACAAGGTCTAAATACTCTACTTCATCGGGTTTGACAAGATGTACAGGATATGAGAAACTTTACTAGTGGCCCAATATGAAAGCCAACACCTCCACCTTGTAGCAAAATGTTTGATCTGTGTAGGTCAAGGACTCCGAACTAATCCTAGTCAATCAGGTTGTTAGTTTGAACCCGAGATACCTCAATGGAAGTGGGACAACATCATGATAGATTTTGTCACGAAGCTTCCTAAGTCGTCACAGGGTTATGAAACTATTTGGGTGATCGTTGATCGACTTACAAAGTCTACCATTTTTATGCCAATGAGGGTAAGGATCTATGGATAAAAACTGGAGAAGAATGTACCTAAAGGAGGTAGTCACGAAGCATGGAATACTTGTTTTAATTATCTGTGATCGTGACCCTCGGTTCGCATCAAATTTCTGGAAGTCACTTCAGAAGGCTTTGGGTACAAGTTTGGATATGAGTACTGCATATCATTCGCAAACTGACAGACAAAGCGAGAGAACCATCCATACTTCTCGAGGATATGTACGTATTGCGTAAGGCTTTGGAAAGGTTAGGTAAACATTTTCTATTAGTCGAGTTTTCATACAATTACAGTTATCTTGCTCGCATTAGGCTGCCTCACGTTTGAAGACATTAATGGTCGAATGTCGTCGTTCAACCCGTGTGTTGGGCCGAGGTTGGACAAGTTCAACTCACTGGTCCAGAATTAGTGCAAGAAACAACGGAGAGGATCATCCAGATTAAACAAAGGATTCAAACCGCTCGCGATCGACAAAAGAGCACGCCGACTTAACGCAGAAAAACCGATGGAGTCTTCAAGTTGGGATAAAGTTATGCTTAAGGTTTCGCTCTTGGAAAGGGGCGTACGTTTTGGCATACGGGGGAAAGTTAAAACCCTTTGTTATGTCAGTCCTTTCCAGGTGTTGAAAATAGGTTGGAGCCGTTGGTTACAGCTTGAGCTTCCTCAAGAGCTGAGCAGGGTCCACAATACGTTTCATGTATCCAACTTGAAGAAATGTTATTCTGACGATCCATTAGTCGTTCCGTGGGAAGGACTCCAAGTGGATGACAAGCTCCATTTTGTTGAAGAGCCTGTAGAAATGATGGATCGCGAAGTCAAACAATTAAGGCGAAGCCGTGACCTAATTGTCAAGGTTCGATGAAACTCTAGGCGAGGCCCTAAGTTTACATGGGAACGTAAAGATCAATTCAGGAAGAAATATCCACACCTCTTCACCAAGACTGCACCGTCGTCAAGTGCCGTGTCATAAGCCTTAAGGACAAGGCTCATTTAATGGGGTAAGACTATAACACCTCGTGTTTTAGGTCATTGCACGACATTATGTAGTTCACAATTTATTTTTAGGGTTTTACGCATTTGCTCTTAAATCGTAATCGTTAAGCTAAATCGCGTAAATTAAAAATGATCATTCAATGTAAACGGGAATTAAACGATTAAACGTTTACATCAAGCAAGTGTTATATGATTATTATGAGGATAATTATCAACTTTGCTCATCTTATTTTTATTGTTTACGTAAAATGCTTACATTTCGCGATAAAATGCGTTTCGGCATTCCCGGAAGCACCAAAACCTATCTACGCTTAAACAAATACCCACGATTATACCCAATACAAAAAATAATCAATATTAACCAATCACCCCCCAATAAAATATGAGTTGTGGCCGGATAATTTTTTGAAGGGGGGGGAGATTAGACCCAAGTATTATCTTGTTGGCAAGACACTTGCCCTCAAATATCTAGATTATTATAAATATCAGGCGAGACAATGTCTTACACCTTTACATACACTTGACCAATTGCACTAGGAACCTTCCTTGATACCTTCCTGAGTCTTGGTTAAGTATATAACGGCTTTAGCTAGCAAGTAAACACTCCCTTCTTCTCATCTCCAAGGTGTAAACCATATAAATCCTAAACCTCTCTTTCTTCTTACAAGCACACGGCTCAAAACACCAACCAAAACCAATACATTGTTGATTTTTTATCATAATAATAGTTTTCACACATCTTATTTAAGGTATTCTAAAAGGATCGAGGACTTGGTTAAGCATTGCCAAGACTAATGGAAGCAGAAAGGAAATTAGGGTTTTATAAGGAATTAGGGTTTTCAAGTGTGTTAGCTTTGGTTTTTAATCTAACAAGGTTTAGAATTGTGTTTTCTATCATAATTGTTAATCATAAGTCCTCTTTTAAAACATTTATCTTTTCATTTTCATGATTTTATGTGTTCATATGTTTACTTAGTTAAATCACCATCTAAGTATACTTTTGAATATGTAAATGAGTTTTTTTACTTATTTTCATGTTTTTTGAACTTTATGTCTATCGTTTACGGATGCTATGATGATTGATATAATGTAACGTTTATCGCGCTGCATCTCAATTGGTTAAAGGTTGTTCATGTATATGATCTAATTAGTGTTTTATAAGTTAATATGAGTTACATGTTAAATGGGGTATTAATCTTTTTATCTTGGGACACTCTTGTGAAATGGCTTGACTTTAAGGGTCTTTTTATTTTGTAAGGACATAAGATATAAATGTAGTAAGTAGTTTGTAAAAGGTGTTGAAGCAATGGTATAATAATAAGCTTAAAACATGTCGTAATCACAAAACTTCAAAACGTTCTTTTTTGGTTCAATTTTGGAAGCTGCCATATTAGGTTTTATAATTGATAGTACATCTCTTATGGATTCCAAAATGATACAGAACTCGAAAAACAGATTTAATAACGGAAGAAGATACACTAGTTCGAGTTTTCGACTCTAAATACTTTATAAAAACAAATTTATATAATTACTATTATGGCAGTAACTTATACTTTGTAAACATGCTCTATGTTTTGATAAACTTTCAATTATGAGATTGTTTTTCTAAGAAATCGCATAAAAATAGAGCTATTAACGGAATAAGATACGGGACATTTACAGGTTTTGCTTTATAAGTCGTATCTGTAATGAAACAGTAAAAACACTATTCACAACAGAATACGGAAACTTAAAAATGCAATATTATGATCACTCGTCTTAATATGAAAGCCTGGGCGTAAGAAACGCGAGAAACGGACTTAAAACGACAAGTTTATGTCATTTTTACTAAAGGCGTAATTATAAATGTTCTTTCTTTATAAATCGTTTTTTTAAACATTAGATGGTGGGTATATAGCTAAATGAAATATATATGTTATTAGTTATCAAAGTGCTATATTTATTAGGGGAATTTCATATTGAGGCCCCTTCGTGCGTATTGACGAGTTATTGGATTTACGATTTAAGTGTCCTAACTCCTTATCGTCATGTCTTTTTTTTGACCTCTATAATTATGATAGCCGATGATGTACGATGTAACAGTATAGGATATATATGGTTGTGCGAGTCAAAAAGTACCTGACTTTGATTCGGACCTTTATTAACTGGTTGCATTCGGACGTTAGCGTGACACGTTTTTACATGGGATATATTATTATCAATTTACTCACTCAAGGTGAGTTCATAGCCCCAGGTTTTACAATTATTGATTTACAAGTTTTTGGGGTGAGAAACATATGCATGTTTTATAAATTGGACGCAAGTGTTTATTTTATTATGATTACGTTTTGCCTAAGTAGCGATAACCCACTATGCCCATGAATCATGAACTGTCAATTACTGGAATGTGAGCGCGAATGATTATAGATAGATCTATTTGGGATTGACCTCCTCGTTCGGGTGACTAGCTATCATGGAAAACGAACGTTATATAATGCGGATTCTGGATGTTACGGGTTGAACATTCACGGGCAATGTAGCCATTATTTTATAAATGTATTCATTTATGTCGAGCTTCGGTGTCATGAAGCTTATGGAAAACGTAATTACATTTGTGGTGTTGCATCATGTTGCATTATCACGGGAAACTCTTGCGGTCCTGCTTATACATTTTCATAAACTCATGAATTTCACCATAATTTATGTTGTCGTTATAAATGCAATGTTTTTCAGGAGATCATTAGGGCCGAGGTGCAAAAAGGATACATTGGTGGTTAATTTTGGATGTCCTGCATTAAAGATTTAGTCACGTTACATTTGTATATCTGTTATGGGCTGGGAATTCTTTGAATAATAAACATGTAAACAGTGAAGCTACGAGCTTTTGTAAACATTTTGTTATAATCTATTTTAGTTTATAACGACTTTTTAATTATCGTTCAATACTATATCTTGTGCTAGTGATTCTGAGAAGTAAACGCCCCGACTCTTATTCTGCTGCGACTCAATTTGGAGGTGTTACAATAACTAACACGTTTAAGTTCTAAGGAACGATTAAGCCACTAGATGCCGAGCCTTGGTCAAAACAATAAATTTAAAACCTAGTCACTAATCTTGAACACTCAAGTTAATGCAATTTAGAAAGGGATATGCAAAACGAGTTACAAATGTGTGGTACGAAATTATCAATAAGACTTTAAATAAAAAACAAGTTACAAAATACTTCTGATATATAAGATTAGTTATTTTTCTCAGATAGTACATATTTTTAGGATTCCAAAACATTAAGAATCATAATTTTTTGATCAATAACGAAGGAGTTATGAATTTCGCAAGTTTACGATAATTAAAGTTTATAAAAATAATTTTATAAACTATGAACAGTAAAAATCACTATTCATCTCAGATACTTATTTTTGAAAAATATTATATTTTGATAGAACTTTCAATTACGAAGACGTGCTCGAAAGAATCACTAAAATCGGAGCTAAAACGGATAAAATACGGCATTTACGGGTTTACGACGAATAATTTTATAAAAGTATATGAACAGTAAAAACCACTGTTCACCAGGGGACTCAAATATTGAAAATGTAATATTTTGATACGTCGTCTTAATACGAGAACGTGGACATAAGAAACGTAAGAAACGGGCTTAAAACGATAAAGTTACGCCGTTTTTACTAAAGAGATATTTATAAACGTTTTTACATTATAAATATGATTTCATAAACGCAATTAGATGGTGATGTAGCTATATAGAATTGTATATGGCATTAGTTAATCAAAGTGCTTAGTACTTATACGACCTATATTTAATTAGGTTGCATTCGGTCATTACCGTGACGCATTTTCTGTTATACTTGGATTATTCATTAATACAAGGTGAGTTTATAGCCCCATGTTTTACTTGTTTTACATATACGTTACAACTTTTGGGGTAAGGACATGCTTGTTACCAAATTCATTTACGTGATTGATTTGAATTTATTACATGTGCATTTACAATTCATTTTTACAAACTGGTCTGTATACTCAATTACTTATTTTAGGATGAAATACATTGCTTGTTTCACTTATTTTTGAAAACAAGGATATTACTTTACTTTTACCCAAATAATTACGGATTAGCTTAAGCGGATTGAACTGTGAATTACCTGGAGGGTGAGCGCGAATGTTATGAAATAGATCTATTCGGGTGTGACAGCCCCGTTCGGGTGATTAGCTATTACTCGTGTCGAAACTACCGAGCCAACGAACGTTATAGCATGTCGGAGCATGGCAAGAATATGAACATGAACAATTACGGTGCCTTGAATAAAGTGCATATATATGAGTCTACATAACAGCTTCATGAACTTAGAGTAATCGTAATCATTGTTTTATACACACATGAATATCTACGTTGCCTTAAATAAAGTGGTAATACATACTTTGAACAATGCTGGTCCAACCATACATAACCTTTGTGACTATTTGGGGATTGAAATTGTCATGCATACTTTACAACTCTTTGATTTACAACACTCATACATACGTTTTGGTGAGTATTTAGGGATTTAAATGGTCATGCATACGTTACAACTCTTTGATTTCCAACATTTATACATACATTTTTGAGGAACATACAAGGATTTGAAACGGTCATACATACATTACCAAACTTTGGTTCAACATTTATACTTACAAAAACCTATGAACTTACCAACTTTATGTTGACACTTTTTAAGCATGTTTTTCTTAGGTGGATTAGATGCTTGGCTTACTTGATGTGCATTGGAATCTAAACAATACAAGATTACTTTTTAAACGACACAGTTAGAGGTCGTTCTCTCATGACTTGAGCAATGGTATTATGAAGTAACGCTCCCGGAAACATATTCCACTACGACCTATTTGTGGGGTTGTTACAAGGTACATTAGGGAGCCGACCATACTGCGAAATCGAGTCTGGTCAACTGGAATCCC
>BQNB010128749.1:1750-19229 GCA_026074375.1 Tanacetum coccineum
TCCCATAAGGTCAAGTGAAGGTGGTCATCTCTTGGTCTTGCGGGTCAATAGGAATCTAAAAGTATCCAGAAAATCCATCTAAAAAGCAATAGTATTTGTTCCCTGCTAAACGTTCAAGCATCTTGTCCATGAAAGGCAACAGGAAATGGTCTTTAAGAGTAGCATCATTAAGCTTCCGGTAATCAATATAAACACGCTATCCGGTGACTAGCCTTGTAGGAATCAACTCTGTGGAAATCGTAGAGGGGGGGTGAATACGTTTTCCTTTTAAAATCTTAAAAAATGTTTCGTATCAAATCACCGATCAAGCATGATATAATATGAAGAGTGTTTATATAAATTCTATACCAACAATACATATTCACATCAATCTATGACACAAACACAATCAAAACTATATAAGCAACACAACACACAATTGCAAATATAAATTTAGAATGATAAATGCAAGTATAAATGTGAAGAGATAAGTAAAAGGAAATACAAACCAGACACGATGATTTATAGTGGTTCGTCACGAAGCATCTCTTCACCCTACTCCACTCCCTGAGCACCAAACTCGAGAGTTATCTTCACTAGTCAACAAGCTCCCTTTAGGCGGAGAAAACCGTACACAACGTTGCTTATATCAATTTCCGACACTAAGCTAGATGTCGAGTTCTAATCTTAGCTAGAACCAATCTATCACGACTTCACAACTTCTTCACGATTTCACAACACAACTTCACAACTACATAACTTCTTCACTTCACAATTTCACAACTTCACTTCACAGCTTTCCTACACTTCACAACTTCACTACACTTCACATCTTCCCTACACTTCATAACTTTACATCACCAAGACACTACCAAGATCATCATGATCTAACATACCTTCTTATGATCACCATGACCTAACTATTACATAAGTTTAGAATACATAGACTCGATCTATACATTGTGAATGTAAGAAATGTCACGAATGCACTAACTAAACTACATAACTTCGCATCTTGATGATAGCGATAGTTCTTCTCTTGCACTTGAATAGATGTATGATTGGATCACATTTAAACAAACTTGTTACAAGTTAAGTGATCAAAGAAAAAGGTTTGAAAGAAGAGTTTAGATCTGAGAAAGACTATGTGCAAAGAGGTGAGAAAATCTGTGGAAACATTTCACTATTTATAGGGAAAAATATTAATTTTTTATTTGGCCGGTCCCTTTAATTATACAAGGGCGGTCCCCTTAATTATAGCTAGTCCCCTTAATTAATTAAGGGGGCCGCCCATTTTTCAGACGCTTCTTTTTTTGTCTTTTTGTGGGGAAGGTTTTTCTGGAACTTTCTAGCCGTTTTTGGGTAGAAAATTTAAATTCAAAATGTTTATTTTGAATAAAACATTTCTTATAAATACAAAAATGTTTTGTATATGTTTTTTAAAAATGTTTGTCCCATTTTATAAAAAAATGTAAGGTTTAGAAAAATAAAAAAATTCTTTGATCATTCAACAAATTAAAGTTTGTTTGTTCATACCTTTAGTGATTTACGTCGGGTGCGAACTTAAATTTGTTGTTGAAGAAAACATGAGACGTCGAAAGATGTTGACGTATGAATTGATGATTTGTGATTACGAGTAACTTAAGCACTTTACGTTATGTGTTATAAGTTACATGTTTGTCATCACCAAAACATGAAGAGAATGTATAGATTAAATATCGTAATGTAATATTTCTACCAACAATCTCCCCCTTTTTGATGATGACAAAATATGTAAACTATAACTCATAGTAAAATGTATAAGTTACTTGTTTACACTTCTTCTCCCCCTTTTGTCGAAACAAAAAGGTGGACTCCTAGACGAGACTTTAACTACACTTCAACTCTTCAATCAAAGAGGCGAGCTTGCATCATCCTAAGTGAAGTCTTGATTCTATCAATCCCTTTTAAACAATGACATCCCTTGAACATTGACTCAAGCGGATCCATGGATCAAATTAGTTGCAAACTCTTAACCTACATCAATGGTTAGTTTCGTGCAACAAAAAATATATATAGGGATGAAAAACACATATCAAAAAATGTGTAGATGTCTTAAACGGTTGCAAACGTAATGGCTTGGACATTTGCAAATGCTCCCCCTTGGTGTATGCTCCCCCTTGATTGGGGCACCAAGAAATCGAGTAACGGAAAAGTGCTACAAAACAAAGTTAGTAGAAAAATGCACATATATATAATGATGATGATAGATATATATGCAAGACACTTAGTGGGGAACAAATCATGTATGTTTTAGGTATATGCACTCTAAAGTGTGGCACTAAAGACAACAACCTAAATAAACATAATATACATACATAAACACATGATATAGATATATATATATATATACAAATTCTATACAGCACACACACACACAACAACACATATATATATATATATATATATATATATATATATATATATATATATATATATATTCTAGTTAAAGTAGTGTAGTATCTTATAATTGTTAAAATGAAAAGTGTTTTGGACCATTGGATCTATTATTTTGATTAAGATGACATAAATGTCATTAAATAAAAATAAAAAATAGAATTAATTATTTTTGTATAGCATTTCGGTATTTGGGAATCCTATTTGATTAATATAATGTTTACAAATACGTCTTTATTGGCCTCCATAACTCTATTGTAACTCCACCTCATAAATTAAATCCTTTGAACTAAATAATTATTACACTAACACCCTTCATCCATCATTAATTATCATCTAACACTAATCGATAGATCCAACGGTTTTGGGTGTACGGGTTCGTGGTGTGTGCGAGTGTGTGGTGTACGAGTCAGTGGTGTACGATTCGGTGTACGAGTTCGTGGTGTACGAGTCGGTGTATACAAAACGGTGGTATACGGTTGTGGTGTAAACGATTCGCAGGGTAAAAGTTATGTGTAATAAGTCGGTAGGGTACAGTTCTGGAGTACAAGACGGTGGTGTACGAGTCGGTGGTGTGCGAGTCATTATTGTGCAGCGGTGGTGTAAACGAGTCCGCTGGTGTACGATCGTTGTGTACGATTTGGTGTGGGTACAAGTCATGTGTATGAGTTCGTGGTGTATGAGTTTGCTGTAACAACCATGACTTGAGCAGGTTAGTCAAACCGTTAGTGTTGACTATTGTGTCTGTTGCAATGTATGGTTTATTTGATTCTAAGTTGTTTATGTGTGCTTCTAAGTGTTTTATGAGTATTGACAATTCAAATCTAATAGTGTGATCATCCTCAATGAGATTGGATAGATGTTGAGTTCATTTTCCGTTCACGATTTTGAGTGACGTGGAAATGAGTTTATTGAGATTTTAAAGCGTTTTTAATGATTAATGTGTAATATAGATTACATATACGAATTTTTGCGTTAGTTTATTTAAAGATAGGTTTAGCGTTTAGAATGTTGATTAAGAAATTTAATAATATTTCTATTTTAGAAAGTTAGGTATGGAAATGATAATTATTTTTAAGAAAGTTAGTAAACTGCTTAATACAAAAAGAAGAGTTAAAGTTAAATAGAAGTTTTTTATAAAACTTGGGTTTAAATGTAAATATAATATAAAATATATATATATATATATATATATATATTATAAAAAATTCGGCCGGTTTAAGGGTTTTTAAAAAAATAACATAACATAATTAAAATACTAATCCTAATTCTAATCTAAAACCTAGTTAGACTTAGACTAAAATTCTACCTAAGTGCCTATAAATAATAAACCTAGAACCCTTAGTTCCTCCCCATTGCATGCTTGGCCTGACCAGAAAGAAGAAAAAAAGAGGAGACGGAATTTTTTTTTTGGGTTTCGCTTTAAGGTACGATTCGACTTTTAATTTTCGTTCGTCTAATTTTCCTAGTAACTTAAATTGTGATGGATTTAGGTTTAAAAATAGGGTTATAAATTAGGGTAATTAATTTCCAGAAAGTTTATGATATTATGATGTTAGCTTAATCATTAGATTAATTAGATTAGCGATTTGAGCAGTGCGTAGGTATAGAATCCTAAATTAGATGCGTAATTCACTGCAAAAAGTTAGGCAGTCTTGTAACGAGCATAACTCGGTCATAAAAGGTCAAATAAATATTTTACAACATACTGGAGATAACCTCAAGAGTCTCCTTATAAGGTTTTTTATTGTCGGAAATAGGTCAAAAAAAAAAAAAATGGTCATTACAAAATCATGTGTGTAAAACAGTGACAATTTCGGTTATGGTTTTTGATTTTTGCTAAAATACTTTAGACACTGAGTTAGAGGCTCTAAGTCACGTGGAAGTTAGTTTATATATTGTGTGTGACCTCTGAATTTTGGCTAAGGTCATAGTGGGGTCTAAGTTGGGTAATTAATGCCATACTTTTAGAAGGTCAGATTCTAGACGAATTTTAAACACTTTGGATTAATGAATTCCTAATGGGTATTTAATAAAAAGGGTAGTGACTTTGGAGAACAATGAGAGGTTCATAGACATATATGTAGCATGGTGAATTTTTTGTTTTGAATTATGGGAGTTATAAGTATAGCGTTTAGGGCACGCAGTGAGAGAAAAAATTCAGCCTAAAACCAGAAAGTTTAAAGAGTAGCAATTTACAGAATAATGAAATATGTAAGAATAGGTAAAGATTAAATGATTATAGGACTATGATAGATACCTAGGTATCATCATAGGTTTGAAGTTACATGCATATTGTGTTTGAATACCTAATTGATTGAGTAGATAAGAATGTCTTTAAATTGTTTTTAGAATGTTCGTGGAGATTTTGTGAATTTTTGATTGGATCTATTGGAGTCTAAGCAATCAGGTGAGTATTCATAGTCCATTTTTTATGTCTTTACTTTTTGGGATTGAAAATGATGCTTGTGACTAAAGATGTTTTTGAATCTGTGATATGTGGTTAATGGAGTATGGACAATATGGTTACTGTTATATGACTTATTGTTGCATTGTTTGAATGTGAATTGGTGTTATCGTCTACTCATTAGCAAGACTTGGGATTATCTCGAGTGTAATGTGGTTTTTATCGTCTTACTATGTAGGCAAGAACCTTAGAGCTGATCAACTCCTTGGTGGATATTGTGTTATCGGAAACCAAGAGTCTGGAATGGGTATTGATCCTTTCCATGCCAAGTAGTGGAATCGGGGGTAACGTTCCTACCCAATTGTTGTTATGGATCGTGGGTAACGTTCCTACCCATATGTGTATTGAAGTTATCATAAGTTCATATTTTGCATAATTGTTCCTTTATTGTTTTGATAATCACAGTAATTCGGTTTAAAATTTTATTGTTTCCTAAACCGATGTCTCTCACCAACCATGTGTGTTGAGTTGAACGTTTTAAGCATCATTTCAGTGAGCTTAATGGTTCTAAATAAATGACGTGGGCTAGAAGAACCGAGATGCTTGGAGTTATTTAATGCTTTCTAGTTGATTGATTTGGTTTTATGTTTTCTTTGCAATGACTTTAATGATGAACCAACTTTCCTCATTTATAAAGACAAACCATAGTTTTTGGGTAATTGTTATTGACACTTAGTGTCTTGCTTTCTTATTTTTCATTTTAAGAATTCTTTATATAGACACCATGTGTTGTGATGATATCCATTCTTGTTTACGCCTCGCGTTTCCGCCTTGGCGAGGTGTGACGGATTAGTATCAGAGCCTATGGTTATAGAGAACTAGGTGGTTGAGCCTAGACTATAGCTTAAGGGTCCCTCATATAGTTGCATTTTAGGGCATAAGTGTTTGTGTTCTATATACCGTAATGTTCCCCAGCAACCCTTACAAGCTTTGAAATTCCCTTTCTATTTTGAACTACTTACTATAAATATGATATAAATACTTTTTCATTGTGGGATCTAGTAGTATATACCCGCCTTTGTTATTGTTTTAATCGTGCTTTCCCCTAATCCTTAAGGGATATCCGTTGGGAGATTATTTACATCACGTCGACTCGGCGGAATTGGTGACCTTTTGAGAAAAAGTCAAAACCCAAGTGAGGCCAACGTAAGTTATCTTATTTTCTACCTCTATGCATTGCTAAAACCGAGGATTGTTTTTTATATTTTTGGGGAGTTCACAATGTGACTTCTATTTTGTTTGGTCATTTGGGATTTTTTATGGTTCGTTAGATGGATTATAATTTTGATATATTTGGATTATTATTAAGTGCTATGTGGTAAATATGTGTTATCATTGAGATGTGCGGTCTTGGAAGTAAGTACACGTGTGCAAAAGGTACAATTATAATTATGGTCGCGAACATAATTATAACGGCAACACACACGTGGACTTGTAACTTTGATTGCATTGATCATTGTTGCTTGTATGTATTATGTAAGGATGTAAGTCTGGATAGCTATGTGGATAGTAGTAAATAAGTGATTGTGAATCCTATTGAGGATGGTTGTATGGTTAGAGAATTCTTCTCTTAACCCTTTGATCGATTATAAAGGATCGAGTTGAGTAGATGGTGAGGTTTCCTTTCATCTATCGGTTGCGGATACATCGGATACCTGTTGGTATTGTCGTCGCGATTCTTAAGTTGGTTCGTTAGCTTCGTTGTTCCCCGTTGAGATATCCAACGATTCTTAGTTGGTATTTCTAGGGTGTTTATCATAGAAGTGGTGTTATCTGTTTCTCCGTTCGGCGTTTTGATTTGTTTTTCTTTGTCTAAAGGTAAACGATACTTTGGTTTGGTTTTCTAAGACCGTTGGTTATGATGAGTCTCTTATGGTTTGTTTGTTTAAAAGAGTTCCTTCGTGTAGTTTTCAAGTAAATTAACATTGTGGTATTGGAATCCTTAAGAGAATTTTGGGAGCTATTTTGGCTATCATGATGTCTTTTGTTGCGAGTCCATAAATTTCCATTTCAAAGTAATTTGGTTGTAGTCAATATCAATACCGTATAGGTGTAAAAAAAAACTTCTTATAAAAATAAATTATTTAAATAAAATGCAACAACAAACATTTGTTTTAACCAACTTTTGATTTCTTTATAAAATCAAAATTAAAATAAGTTTATGAAATTTTATTTAAATTTATACTTACACCTAAAAAAATTTTATTTAACATTAATTAACCAAGGTGATTTCTATGTTTTATAATAAAAATAAATAATGATTGAAATTAGGTAATGAGAGAAATATTTTCCTTGGTAAAAACCATTTTGGTACAAAGTTCTTAATCTTTTAATTAATGGGTCGTGGTACGTGTATTAATCATTGGGAGTTTCTAGCATCGTGTTGATGCGTCTGTTTAGTCAGAGGTTTATTTTTCGCTTGTTGACGTTTATATTTGGGTCGATTTTTTTTTTTTTTAGAAACATGTGGATTTTTGGTCCATACCAATTGTGCATGTTGAAGTTTGAAATTTCCTCATGGCATGGTTCAAGAGTTGATGGTTAGGTCATATCTTCTGATGTTGCGACTCATAGAATCAAGGCAAGGGAAATTATTTTGAAATCCAATGTGGGAATAGAGATTTTATGTTTTATCTTTTGATTGAGTACCTCTTAGATGTGGGAAACGACTTATTGCTTGTAGGAAGAAAGGTGAGTATTTTTGAAATGCGCATAGATTATCTCGAGTAGAGTGAGATAGAAAATTCGTATGTGATGTCACCAATGGAGAGTGCACGGGGATGACGTAGCTAAGGCTGTTTTTAGGTTGCGTAATGGACACGTTGAAGTTTACGGCTATGCCTTTTGGGTTAACCAATGCACCAGCGGTTTTCATGAGTTAAATGAGCGGTGCATGCTGTATATAGACAACTAGAAAACTTATATTATACCGACGATATTTAAAAACCGACCCGAAGTCTAAAAAGAGGAGTACAGTCGCACGGGAAGATGATCAGTGAAGTCACTGAAGGAAGAGAAGAGACGTGAAGTTTTCCCAACAAAGTAGAAGCAGAGCAAAGAGGAAGCCTATCTAAATGTGGAAGGAAACAAATGGTAGATGAGCCGATCATAGGCAATTTCCGGAAGGACCAGACGATTTCATAGTATATTATGACGCGCGAAGCAAGGATTTGGAAGCAGGCTTAGAAAAGAGAGAAGGTGATTGCTGGTACGTCGCGACAATTGAAGGTTCTTATGAAGGATTGTATGACTAACGTGGTAGGTTTTGCCATATAATGCTTAAGGCATTAAGTGAACAATACTGGATAGTGACTATAACGAATTTGAATGTCTCCAACACACTTTTAATCAAAAGGAGTGAAGCCAAGAATGAGTTCGAGCTAGATTTACTACAATCCGATCAAGGTTTGAGAAAAGGATGTTGGTGGCATAAGATAAGATATCCAAAGCAAGAGAACGCGTCAACATGATGTTTGCGTGTTGACCAACGAGTGTGAAAAAGATAAGAGAGTGGTTCATATTGTTAGACACGGTACTGGACCTCCATTTGAGAGAATGTAAGGACCTTGACTATTGAAAGGGGCGAATACGACAAAGTATTTGATCTAATTAAATTAATTCTTTTTATATATTTAATTTTTTTTTTATTAAATTTTATTTTTTATTATGATATTAAATTGAGTATTAAAAAAAATGTTAGCTAATCCATCCGAGCAGATACGATGAGTGTGTGGTTTTAGGATAACCTAATCGATGGCTGATTATGAAGAAGGTTAACTAGTTGCGTAGTAGAGTGGTTTAGCGTATTTGGAATGGAAGTTGATATCACGGTTCCTTCATGGATTGTTGCTACAAACCTGAATACCCTAGTAGCAGTTGGAAATGAAAACTAAGGATTATTGTTGTCAAGTTACGCAATGTTTAAGTATAGGAAACGATACATTTTGGGAGTAGTCAATAGACTGACAAGTCACCGCCATTCCTATCTATGACTTAGAACAAGTATGGTAGTTTTAAAAGAAATTGGAATTACTCCCACTATTTGAGATGGAGTTTTATCCCCTAAGGTGGTGGATTATCATTCGAGTATGGAAATAGCATATCATTTTGAAGTCATGGTATAAAAGGAAAGTAGGTTTACACGTTTTTATAATGGTCTATAACCTGGCGAGGTTTGAGTTTAAATGGATCGAATTTGGTACAAGAAACAACCAACAATAAAGTGTGAATACCAGAAGGCTCGAGCCACCAAATTGGTTTAAAGGAGTTTAACTTTGGTAGTATAGGAAACTTTTTGAATTAATGCAGGAATGTTATGGGTGGTTAAGGTCTCACCTTGGAGAGGTGTAGTACGTTTTGGTTGGAAAGAAATACAAGAAAGAACCGAGTATGTAGAACCATTGAGATTCCTTGGATAGATTTGGGCCTATAGTTCGATTGAGAATTTTTGTCTTATAAACTGAGTAATCCCACACTTGTTCGTTGAGCCAAGGAATCATTGGGAGTTTAGTTAAAGTTGGTACTAAAGGTTTCTTGTAAGACCCTTATATCACTTGATTGTTTTTGTGATTTTGATTAAAGTTAATTATGAAATAAACTCGAAGTCGAGCCGATTCTTTAAAAATGTTGGGCTTTGTAACAACTTATAACTTGGTTTCAAGACAGTTCTTGTTTGATGAGTTGCGAGAACCAGGGTTTTTTGAAATAACGTTGTTAACACAACATTAGGTTTCTAACGAATTCCTTGATGACGGCGGGTTCCAGTAGACGGACGTTTCTTTTCCGTGGGAGTTGTTGTAGTTCTTATTGCACCCTTGCGATGGGTAAGCAAATCATTAGCAGTTTGGATTCTGATTGTAGAATTGGATGTGATTATGGTTACAAGATCTTTGTTTTGTCAAGGAACCTTTAAGTTTGTGGACCTAGAAGGTTATGAATAAAGCATAATATGATAGTATTAGCGAAAGTTCGTGGGGATACGAAGCGTGTCCTGAGTTGTATACTTAGGAATGCAAGGATCAAAATGAGGTCTAAGTTCCTCAGTTGTTTTGTACGATAGTGCTAATGCCTCGAGTAGTTAAATCTCGAGACGAGATTTTCTCAAGGTGGGGATAATGTAACAACCATGACTTGAGCAGGTTAGTCAAACCGTTAGTGTTGACTATTGTGTTTGTTGCAATGTATGGTTTATGTGATTCTATGTGTTTATGTGTGCCTTTCTATGTGTTTTTATAGGTATTGGCAATCAATCTATTGAGTGTAATCATCTCAATGAGATTGGATTGAGTGGTTGAGTTTCATTTCGTTCACTTTTTGAGTGACGGGGATCTGATTATTAGATTTTTAAAGCGTTTTATGATTAATGGTAAGTATATATACGTATACTATATAGCGTTAGTTATTTAAGATATGTTTATACGTTTAGAAATGTTAATTAAGAAATGTAAAATTTTCTATTTTTAGAAATTAGGTTGGAATGATAATTATTTTTAGAAAGTTAGTAAACTGCGTTAATACAAAAAAGGAAGAGTTAAATTATAAAAAGGTTTTTAATAAAAACTTGAGTTTTAAATGTAAATATAATATAAAAAAAAAAAAAAAAAAAATATATATATTAAAAAAAAAAATTCGGATTCGGCCGTTAAAAAGGTTTAAAAAAAAAACATAACATAATTAAAATACAAACCTATTCTAATCTAAAACCTAGTTAGACCTAGACTAAAATTCTACCTAAGTGCCGTATAAATAATAAACCTAGAACCGCTTAAAATCCCCATTCCATGCTTGGCCGTCCATAAGGGAGAAAAAAAGTGAGACGAAATTTTATTTTTGGGTTTCCGCTTTAAGTAAACTAGATTCGACCTTTTAAATCTCGTTCGAATTAATTTCCTATTAACTTAAGATTGTGATGGATTTAGGTTTAAAAATAGTAGTAAATTAAGGGTAATTAATTTCAGAAATTTTTATGATATTATGATGTTACTTAATTCATTAGATTTAATTAGAGTTAGCGATTGAGCATGCGTTAGGGTTTAGACACCTCAAATTAGATTCTAATTCACTGCAGGAAAGTTAGGCAGTCCTTGTAAACGAGCATAACTCTCAATAAGTATTTTAACAACATACTGGAGATAACCTCATAGAGTCTACTTTCCAGAAAATCCGGTCCTCATAATTTTTATGTCTGGGAAGAGGGTCAACTGTTCATTTACAAAACAGTGTGTAAAACAGTGATAATTTTAGTTTGGTTTTGATTTTTCTAAAAAACTTTAGACACTGAGTTAGAGGCTCTAAGTCACGTGAATTAGTTTTATATATTGGTAGGTGACCTCTGAATTTTGCTCTAAGGTCAAAGTGGGGTCTAAGTTTGGGGTAATTAAAGCCATACCCTTTTAGAAGGTCGATATCTAAGAACGATTTTTAAACACTTGTGGATTAATTGAAATTTCTAAGGGGTAATTATAAAAGGTAGTGACTTTTGGAGAACATGAGAGGTTCAAAGGACATATATGTAGCATGGTGAATTTTGGTTTGAATTATGGGAGTGTTTAAGTAGTGCGTTTAGGGCACGCAAGTAGAGTAAAATTCTGCCAAAACCAAAAAGTTTAAAGAGTAGCATTTAAGTATAAATGAAATATGTAAGAATAGGTAAGGTTTTTAATGATTATAGGACTATTATATATAGCCTAGGTATCCATCCTAGTGAAGTACATCATATTGGGTTGAATAACCTAATGGATGAGCTTAATTTCATTAAATTTGTTAGATTGTTTTCGTGAGATTTTGTGAAGTTTTGATTGATCTTTTTGGAAGCTAAGCAATCAGGTGAGTGTTCATAGCCCATTTTTTTAATGTCTATACATTTGGGATAAAATGTGCTTTGACAAAGATGATTTTGAATGCTGTGATTATGTGGTTAATGGTGTATGGACAATATGTTTAATGTTATATGACTATATGTTGCATGTTTTTGAATGTGATATTGGAGTATCTCCTACTCATGTAGAGCAAGACTTGGGATTTTATCCCGAGTGTTAATGTGGGTGTTATCGTTACTTATGTAGGCAAGATCCTTGAGATTTGATCTACTCCTTGTGATTTGTTTATCGGTACCAAGATCCTGGATGGGTATTTGGATCCTTTCCATTACTATTAGTGGATAGATTCTAGTTAAAGTAGTGTAGTATCTTATAATTGTTAAAATGAAAAGTGTTTTGGACCACTGGATCTATTATTTTGATTAAGATGACATAAATGTCATTAAATGAAAATAAAAAATAGAATTAATTATTTTTATATAGCATTAAGGGTATTTTGGATAATCCTATTTGATTAAATATATGTTACAAATACGTCTTTATTGCCTCCATAACTCTTATTGTAACTCCTCCTCATAAATTATCCTTTGACTAAATATTTATTACACTAACACCATTTATCTATCATTAATATCATCTAACACTAATTGATAGATCTAACGGTTTTTGACTGTATGGGTTCGTGGTATGCGAGTGTGTGGTGTACGAGTAGGTGGTGTACGAGTCGGTGGTGTACGAGTCGGTGGTGTACGATTCGGTGTACGAGTCGGTGGTATACAAATCGGTGGTGTACGAGTCGGTGGTGTACGAGTTCGTGGGGTAAAAGTTCGTGGTGTACAAGTTGATGGTGTACGAGTTCGTGGTGTACGAGACGGTGGTGTACGAGTCGGTGGTGTGCGAGTCTGTGTTGTGCGAGTCGATGGTGTACGAGTCATGTTAAATGAAAATTAAATAGTGTTTAGAATAATAAAGTTAAAAACGTTACACAAAATGGGGCATTAATCTTGCAATTAAATTTGGGTTTATTTACTAAATTGTCCTTTGACTAGATATTTATTACACTAACAACATTCATCCACCATTAATATCATCTAACATTAATCAATAGATCCAATGGTTTATATTACTTCTTATTTTAACAATTTTAAGAAGCTACACCACATTAAGCCTCATCCTCCTCTCTCTCTCTCTCTCTCTCTCTATATATATATATATATATATATATATATATATATATAAAGTAAACTTTCAAAACACACCCTAAACTACCTAATAACTTTAAGATAAATGACAGGGGTCAGAAACGTATAATTCTATAAAAGTTTAAATTATATAAATAACATATACTTTTTAGCCATTTACGACTGTATTTAAAAACAGATTTTGCATTTATATTTATATTTATATACATACTAAAAGTCGTTCGCTCTATAAATAACCTATTCTTTTTTGCCATTTACGACTGTATTTAAAAACAGATTTCGCATTCGTTTTTATATTTATATACATACTAAAAGTCGTTCGCTCGGCTAAAAATCAAAATCACGTCGTTTTGGTCTTTCAAGTCCTGTTAACGTTTATGAACTTTAATAAGTAAATACATTTAGTATATGATTTCAGGTACATGTCATACTATATAAATATGAATACCACATATTTTGTTAACCAAATAAGGGAAAAATATCCTCTCAAGTTGTGGTCAAATATGATACATCATGTTAAGTTTGTTGTGAGTGTAAATAAATTAGTGGGTCCTTGATTTTTATTAAAAAGAAATGTTGTATATATTTAACTTATTTGTGATTGGTGAACATGATGTATCATGTTTGACTCAACTTTAGAAGATTTTAATCCCCAAATAAGTAAAGAATACTATACTCGCCCCAACGACAAATACTCATTCAAATTCCCTTGTTAAAAAAATGACTAGTGAAATAAAATACATGTGTTGCATACAAGTCGGTCCCGCCACAACAAGCAGACACATTCCCACTCAATATTCATTCGAAATCCATTTGCAAAAAATTATACCCCGCCGCAATGCACGAGCTATCTTGCTTGTTTCTTTCAAATTTGTAAGTTAAATGGTTTGTATTATTGTATAGCTAGTGAACCGCAAGCGGATTCTTTTTTGAGCGAATCTGGGTTGTGGAAAAAAATCTTTATAGTGTCGAGTTGGTTTTATTTATTAAGGTCTTCACAAGGTGTTAAATGCATCCTAAGAGTGTGTGGTCGTTATGCGTCGCCATTAGTTAACATGTCGCTTGATTATTTTGTCAGTATTCTTTAAAAAAACCACGAGTAAGTTCTGATATTCATATTTTCATTATTAATTTTTTTGATGTGTATGTCATAATGAGTGATATATTTCGATGGAAAAAATGGTGTATCCAAGATGAAAATATAATATGAGAGAATTGTTAAACGCTAGTAGAGTGCTGGAGCAGGAAATTCGACGTGAAGCTTATGTAGTAGCATCATGATGAACAATGCTTAGCAAGCGTGGCAGGGACGGAGCTAAAAAATTATAGTTGAGAGACAAATTTTGATAATTTTTATAAATTATATTACAAATTAGTACGTTAAGAGAGCAAATTATAAAATAGCCAAATATGTAGAAAATTTACACAACAAATTTTTTGCAAGGAGGGCACATGCCCGCTGTGCCCCGTTCATGTCTTCGTCCCTAAAGGATGGCTTAAGGGTGAAGTATGTAAAACTAAGTTTTTTTTTTTAACGGCTGATAATATATTGAAAAAAAGAGTCTAGCAAGGAGCTAGAAACTTAAAAGTACATATGAATTACAAAAAATAAAAGCATAACGAAGCAACCCGGGACTTTAACTGCGAGGAAAACTAAAGGGATGAAAAAACTTTTGAAACGGAGGCCGAACATTCTGTTTTCACTCCGCCAAAAGAAAAACCCCCACCACGGAGGTCGAGCCACCGGTTTTCACTCCGAGGTGGTTTTTGAAGAAACCCCAAACAAGCCCTGAGGAAGAAGGCGAGACAAGAAAGCAGCCTTCTGAAATAAAGCATTCAACCATTGTCCAAACACGCGGTCTGATGTGTAGTAAAAGCAAACAAATTTATATACGTATAGTATTAATCCCGTGAAAATTTCTTTCCAAAATACTTCTCAAACAAGAGAAATATAAGGTAAAAATCTCACTAAAGAAAACACAATATGTATATTTTTATCCGGGAAGTATTGTACTACTCGGGTCGTGTCCCAACGAAATCGTGAATTGAGAATTTGGAATAATTCGGATTCGAGTTAAGATTGATAAAGGATTTGTGAACTTTTGATTATACTACAAATGTAATAGCACAAATTAAAGACAATTAACTAGCTTGAAATTTAAATGCACGAAAAGTAAAAACGCGAGCTAAAACTGAAATTTAAAATCTAAGTCACAACTCTTAACGAATTTTATACCTAAAAATCACAAATTTAAAAAGAAAATTTTAGGAAAAAGAATTGGAATTTTTTAACTGTTTTTCTAATTTTAATAATATGATTTTTAAAAGAAAAAAGAAATTTAACTAAAATCTATTTAAATTCCTAGAAATACAAATCAGAATTGAAAAAATATGGAAAAAAATGTTTTTAAACTACTTCAATGGGTGCCGAAATTATTGGAACAAAAGCCCCAATTTTTATAACCTAATTGTAACCTAATTTGATCAATTAAAACTTTTAACCTAATTTTATAAAACTAATTTCTAAAAATTTTAAAACTATTTTATTTATTCTAAAAGACAGGGTAGGAAATGCTAATAAGGAAAGTAAAGGGTAGGCGGCTAACTTTATGAAATTTACACACTTCAGGAAACGATTAAGACCCTAAACCTATTGGAAAATCACAAGAAAAAGTACTAAACAGACCTCGCGATCTAGCTTATTTTTGGCTTATTAAAAATAGAGATTCAGCAAAAACTCAAAACTACAAACTTATAGAACAGCTTATTCTAAACAACTTTAATAAAGACACTTTCAACTTTTGTCCACAGAATAAGCTAAAAACTTAGCTTTTTGAAACTGTTCACAGAATTTATGCTTTTTCCTACTTCTTAGACTTTAGCTTATTCCAAGCTTATTTCTATATGAAATTGAAAACTAAAAGAAGATCTATGTAGATTAAGATGTAACCTAAGGATATCTAAACAAAAATTAGTTAAGCTTTAACAAAAATTTCAAGAAAATTAATCTGAAAATGTGCAAGTTTAAGCTAAAAACTGAGATAAGCTTTTGCTAATAAGCTAAAAAGCTTATTACTGAACCTTAAAGGCTGAAATGTTGAATATAAGCTATGCTATGTTTATTAAACTAACCTAGATAAAAGATTTCTAAAAATTCCAACTAAAATTAAGAATTCAATAAGAAAATTAAGCTAGACTCTAATGCACTGTTGTACTACTTTTTGCAGGAAAAATAAGCTAGATTAAAAGCTTGATAATGAAACTTAAGTGATGAATTTTGTAGAACTAATGGAGAACTAAAGAGAAACTTAATCCTAGAATCTAACTCCTAATCCCAAGAGCTAAAAATTTACTAGAAAGTAAATGGTCAATAACAAAACTAACTGCTATTGTTGCTGATATAGTTGGTAAGCATCAAGTACAGGTTAAACTCTTAGCTAAAATCTCATATATTCACTCTCTAAATGCACCTAAATCTATACTAGCTAAAATTTAACTCTTAAATTCTTTAAATCTCCTAACTCTAAATCAACTTGAACATTTAAACTGCCCTGGTGCAAATAAGAAGCTCTTAAGGTCTAAACTTTTGAATTTTACTAACTAACTTTTAATTCCTGTTTTAAACTTGCTATTATGACCTAACTCAGTTGTGTAAAAGGTTTTTATAGGAAAACTTTGACTTTAAAAGTCAAATACACCTAGTTCCAAACACTCCTTAATAGAAAGCTGTCAAAACTAAGTAGCACTTAAAATCTATTTAAAAGCTTAAACTCCTAAACCTTTTATCTACTTTTCTTTATACTAACCTTTCTAAGCTATTTTAACTCTTAAACTAACAGCTTATTAGATAGAATAAGCTACTTACTCTACTAGCTTATACTACCTTGACAGATTTTTAAGTAATGAAAACTAAAATGATTATAACTAAAACATCTTAAAGCTAAACATCTATAAGCTAACTACACTAAATGAACAGGATTGAATCATGAATGAATAGTGATAAGCAAATGATAAAGCTAAAATTAAGCTAAAATGAGACTTGAGGAATGAAACCTGAGATTATTGTAGTCTCAGAACCAAAGCCACTCCTGTAGAGTGAGTGGCTTAAAAACTTGAACCTAAGTGGCTCCCTAGCCTCTAAACCTGAGCTTAAAGCTCAATAAGCTTTAAAAAGCTTATTCCTCTCTTGAACTTCCAAATTGAACTCAAATACCTCAAGTGATCATGATCTTAGTGTAACTTGATTAAAATGAGTAAATGAATTGATTATTAACAAAGTTTGACTGAATTTGAGCTTATTAACAAGAATAAGCTCAAAAGAGCTTATTGAGAGCTTTTTGAATGAAAATGGCTTAAAATGGAAATCAAAGAACAAGTAAACTTTGAAAACTGAATATTATTTCTCAAATGAAGAAGTACAAGCTGAAAGAGAAAGGGTACAAATGTTTAAAGCTAATTGCTAAAATAAACTTGAGAAAAATGCTTAAAATTACAAAAAAAATTACAAAACTGAAATTCAAAACTTGCTGCCTTGTTCTTCTGTCTTCTACAGCTTTTATAGTAGAGTCCTTGTGTTA
>BQNB010128750.1:0-19229 GCA_026074375.1 Tanacetum coccineum
CTGGCGGTTCATGAAAGATTCTGGAAGATATTTATCGTGGTACTCACTCCAAATAAACTCCAATACGCCATATTCAGACATTTTAATATGGCGTATCGACTTAATTCCAGAGGGTATAAATACATACCCTAAATATAAATTTTAGATAGGTAATGGAGGCCATTCATGGCTGATTAATTCAGTAACCACCAAGTTTGATTTTTAGAAGAAAAGAGAAGCTACGAAGGTCTCGCAAAGCCCTTCAATCCATAGGAAAACCCTTATAAATTCTTGTACTCTAAATACGCGTTCGGTTTTTGGTATCAATTATTAACTTGGTTAGCTTACCTTAATCGTTCGTCTATGACATTTGTATTCGTTACAATGATTATTGGTTAATACCTTTCGGTATTAGCCATGTTTATGATAATTTAATGTTTGGTTTATGTTTATCTCGATTTCATCTTATAAGTTGTGTGTTGCTTTATGTTTAACAATTTATACTCGTTTATGTGCTTAAGTATGCAACCTATCATTCAATTGGATCTAAAAAACATACCTAGTGGACTAGATGCCAGGATAGCTCTCCATATTGCAATTTATATATCTAGAATAATAGGATCAACAAATAACGTTCTGATTCCTTGGGTAAAGATCTAGACAGTGGACTACTAGTATATAAAGAGCCGTTAAGCAGTAATTTAGTAAAGTCTCGATGAGCTGGGATTCAATAAGATCACCATTATTGTTTTCTAAGATAGATTATAATCAACCATGATTGCTTTATGCGGATGTGTTTAATTGTGACAGAATTAGCATGTCTAGGTTTTAGAAAGAAGTACCGCCTAAATCTAGGAATGATATATCAACAACGAGATAAGACAATCATTACACTTATAAACTAAAACTCGTGTTTCATTAGATTAAATATGGTTAATACGTTTTCCTTACACTAGGCTTGACCACTTCTCTATCTTCTAAATATTAGTGTAGCCTTATTATATTAAGTCAAACAAGAATGTAGTCGGTCATCTTAGTTAATATTAATCTTGTATTGTAATAGGTTAGTCGGGTTTAACAGGCTTGGACGTTAAGCTAATATTATCCATGTTTCAGGCTCAAAGCCCATCAAACGTCAAGCCCGGCCTAAGTTAGGAAAGCCCACGAGCCAAATAGGCCTTGACTATAAATAGAACCCTCTTAGCATGTTAGGAGGGTGTTGGTTACCATTTGTTTTCACATAGTGTAATCTTCCACCTCTCTTTCTTTCTCTCTAACTTTCTCTCTCTAAACTTCTCTCTCTCTCTCTAAAATATAATATTTTCGTGTATATGTATGTTGTGATGGAAATATATTAGGATAACATGTGGTATCAGTCGCCAAAGGGTTGATTACGTGTGTTTACCTTGCAAAAATCTAAGAAATCTAATGTTTTAAGCTATTTTACACGAAAAAAAGTGGTAAAATTTTTGGTGTTAAAAATATTAAAGTTTGTATTTTTATGTTAGATATTGCTTGGATATAGTGAGTTTTGCAAAAAAAAATCAAGAAAAAAGGTTTAAAATTATGTGTTTTAGGTGTTTTTTTGTTTTTGTTCGTGTGTACTTTTTAGGCAATACCTGCGATTTGAGTTGTTCTAGCTGCGGTTTGACCTCAAATTGCATAACCTGTGGTTTGACCTCAAATTGCATAACCTGCGGTTTGACCTTAAATTGCATAACCTACGGTTTGACCTCAAATTGCATAACCTGCGGTTTGACCTCAAATTGCATAACCTGTGGTTTGACCTCAAATTGCATAACCTGCGGTTTGACTTCAAATTGCACAACCCGCGGTTTGACCTTAAATTGCATAACTTGCGGTTTGACCTCAAATTGCAAAAGTAGCGGTTCGGCATTGTTCTTCCTGCAATTTGAGCTAAGTTCATCCAGAGGTTTGACCCGTTCTTCCTGCAATTTGAGCTGAGTTGATCCAAAGGTTTGGCCAGTTCATCAAGGGGTTTAACAACATTCATCCAGCAATTTGATCTATCATTTCAGGCAAATTGAACATTTTTCCTAACAAATTCCAAACTTTAATTACAACAAAAACACAACTAAAAAACACTTAACACAACATCACAATCACTTAAAACAAAATCACACTCAATCACTTCATCAACTTAAGATCCGATATCCATTCACAACAACATCAAAATGTCAAATACCAATAACAACAACATGCAAACTCAAACATTAAGTGCTCTTCACAATGCCATCATGGAAGGTGGTGGTAAAGATCGTCCTCCAATGTTAGCATTTGGTAACTCCGATTCAATGGAAACAAAAGATACTTTATCTTCATGTTCAATTTCAAAAGATCAAGAGATCCAACGACTTCAAAAGAAGGCACGACTCTCAAAAAGAGGTTGCATGAAAGGTCTTAAAGCACTTAAGTTAAATTTCAAGATTCTCTCAGATGATTTAAGAGACTTTGGTGGAGTACCTACATTCAAACGGACATTCTCCCAAGTTATGGATTTACTAGGAAAGCATCTTATCAATGAAATACTTTATGAGATTGATTGCAAGACTGCTTTGACAAAACTCAAAACAATGTTTAAAAATACTTCATTTCAAAATTAAGAGAATGCCTTCAGAATTATAATGTATTGGAAAATTACTCTGTCAAAGATACGATAATTGATGACATGGATTTCATTAAGAAATATATGCTTGAAACAATTCTTCATCAACAAGAGATTCAGACACTCTTGACTGAAAAGAAGCTGTTGTAGACACAAGAAGTTTAAATAAATATCATTTAAGCATTGAATGTTGATTCAATCATTATAGAAAACACTTGCTTTGTAAAAGAAAACTGTAATTCAGAGACTGCATTCAGCAAATCAGTGAAAGAAAGTAGCTTGGATTCAGGAACAAAAGATGTGCATGCAATCAAATAAAAGATGTCAAAAGCAAAAGAGAGATACATGACATATTTTTGATCTCTTCACTCACACCTTCAGGTTCTTTCTAAAGAAGACTTAAAAGGCACTCGTATCTAATATGGATTCAAACGGGTATTTATGTTACTTTTTTGTCAAGATGATGAGACTTTTACAAGTACGATGTTCCTCAATGTGGATCAACTAGAAAAGTAACTTGAAAAAGATAAATTTCAATAAGATGGATCCATGGCTGCCTTTTAGGTGCTTAACAGACAGTTTTAGCAATTCATTAATTCGCAGTTTACTTTGGATTATGACAGTCAAATGACAGACAAGTATTTTGTTGAATACACTAGAATCGAAGTTAAACAGTTTAGAGACACGTTACTTTAACACATGGGTAACGTTACAAAGTTTGTTGCTAAAACAACACATCATCAAAGACCGTATGATAGAATGGTGAATAAAAGACGAATGTAGACGCAAGAGAGTAAGGTTGATTTGGGAAAAGCATTGGATGTTGGTTTGGTTGTCATGGAAAATAGTGGGACGGAATCAGAAGTGCAAGATACAAGCAGCAGGTCAGGGAATGATACAGATACTGATGATGCAGATATCAGACCCATATATGACGAAGAGCCAATGGTTGAGGTATAATTGACTACTGAATGTAATATCTTTGCTATAGGACAACAGCATACTGAGAAACCTAAATTTAATAATGAAGGAGGAGTTGACCAATATACTGAAAAATGTCAAGTTAAAAGTCCTATGCTTGATTCATCAATTGATAACAAGACAATTGAATTTTTAAACCAATCTCTCGAGTCTGAAAATATTTTTCTTAAAAAGACTGTTGCCCAATTTCAAAAATATTTTTCAAGAATGAAAGCACATTGCATTACTCTTGAACTTAAATATCAAAATTAATCTATAAAATCAGGGCACCATGGTTAATTTTCGAATGTAAAAAGTAATGAAGCCAAGATCAAACATGACATAGATGAAATTGAAACAATAAACATCGAATTGGAACATAGTGTGGCTAAATTACCTATAGTGAATGGGCATTTACTTAAGGAAAATGAGCATTTTAAAAAGACTTACAAAGATCTTTATGATTCTATCAAAAAGACACGAGTTCATACCAAAGACCAGAATGACTCTCTAATTGAACAACTGAACAAAAAGTCTATTGAAAATGCTAATTTAAAAGCTCAGATTCAAGAAAAGGCTTTTACGAATACATCATTGAAAAACTAATTAAGAAAGTTAAAAGGAAATAGCGTGGATACTAAGATTGAAAAACCATCAATCTTGGGGAAACCAGTTTTACAACCACTCAGAAACCAATCAGTTGTTAGACAACCGACTGCATTTAAGTCTAAATGACCTAGAATTTCAAAACAATGGTTTACCTCCCAAGTTGATGTGAAAAATGATTTGTCAAAACCAGTCACTCCTCATTATTTGTCTAAAGTTTAAGAATCTGCTTTTGTAAAACCTCATCATATGATTGCATCTAGCGAATCTAGGAATAGTTCTAAGAACATACCAAGATTTAGTTCAAATGACATAGTTCATAATCACTATCTAGATGAAGCTAGGAAAAAGATACAAGAAAGAGATAGAAACTCAAAAACTATTGTGATGCCTTCTGCTAGATTTCAAAGCACCGCTGATGGTAGCAAACCAAAACCTAAGAGAACTAATCAAACAACTAGGAATTGGCCTACATCTAAAAGTAGTTGCATAAGGATAACTGTTGTGCCCAAAGTAGATCACTCTAGGAATACTAGTTCTCTTTCTGACTCCAAACACTTTGTTTGCTCGACTTGTCAGAAGTGTGTCTTTAATGCAAATCATGATGGTTGTATAATAAAATTCCTGAAAGCGGTTAATTCATGTGCTAAGATTCAATCCCATAAGACTAGAAACTGTTACAAAGTCGTATAATAGAAGAGTCATACTCAGAAACCTGTAAGGCAGATCTTCACAGGACATAGATTTTCTCCAAATAAGACTTCCACTGTGTATGAGAAAACATCTCCTAGATCTGATCTTAGGTGGAAACCCACGGGTAGAAATCTCAAAATTGTTGGTCTTAGGTGGGTTCCTACGGGAAAGATATTCGCTTCTTGCATAAGTAAGGCTGATAGTGAACCCACACATGGTTTCAATGTAGATATCTCTTAAATTCATGAATGTAAACAAACTCTGGATTTAAGTACAGGTACATCAATCAATGTTCAGAAGGAACAAAGTTTTAATTTAAGTGCAGGTACATCATATAATGTCAACAAGGAAAGCCTAAGGGTGTGGTTGCTGAAAAAGCTTATATCTCAGAAACCAGTGTTGAAGTGGATTCGATATAATATCAACAAGGAAAATCTCAGGGTGTGGTTGCTGAAAAAGCTGATATCTTAGAAACCAGTGTTGAAGTGGATTCAAAACTAGTAAAAAAGAATGACGTTTGAACACAACAATTCAAGCCTCGAACCTCAATGTCAGATGACGTTTGAACAACACAGTTCAAGCCTCGAACCTCAATGTCAAATGATGTTTGAACACAATAGTTCAAGCCTCGATCCTCAATGTCAAATGATGTTTGAACAAAATGGTTCAAGCCTCACACCACAACGTCAACAGAAGTTCCTACAACAGATATGATAGTCATGACGCCAATGATAGAGTTGGAAAGTATATTTGGTCCTTTGTTTGACGAGCATTTCAATGAAGAAAATCAAGTTGTTTGAAAGCCTTTCATTGTTACTACTGCTGATCCATCCGATAAACGTCAACAACAAACAGATTCAACTTTATCCACTTCAACTCTAGCAACATCTGTCACTGTTGATGGAAACTTCGACTTGTATATATTTTTGTTTTTCTCTTTATTTTGATTTATAAATATTTATGAAAAAAGAAAATTCAAAAATATAAAACCAAGAAAACCAAATACAAAAATAGAAAATATTCAAAAAGACAATACAAAATCGAAAATTTTCAAAATACCAGAAATAATCTTCTCGACATGTCTCTTGGAATCAATAACATTTACGTACCTAGAATTGTCGATTAATATTGATATGGGTGTGTAAATGAAGTTCGAGCAAGAGTTCAAATGCTTTAAAACATGTCATTTCTAATTTTTCTTATATGGCTTACAGTTACTTCAGACTGTAACCCGGTTCCAAATGTTAGGGAAGTGTACGTTTCAGTGCGCTTACTCTAAAAATAGAAGAGAAGTCTTCTATCATGTGGTTTCTCAAAATTGTTGAACCTAATTTTTCAAATAGAACTGTAAATGTCATAATCTTGTGCTAATACAATTTGTGGTGTCTTGTTAATAACTAGAATATTATTTGTGGTATCTTCAAAATTGTGTGTTCAACACTCTCTTCCTTGTAATACTACAAAATATCATTTTTATGTGGATCAATTTTTGAGGGGGAGCTTTTAAAAACTAAAGCCTTTAATGTATTTTTGGTACATCTCATAAATGTTAATTTTATGTATCTAAAAATATTCAATGAAATTAAAATGTGGTATTTCAATGTCAAATCACAATATGAACTATTCACCAAGGCATCTAACTCCATCTTCAACATATTTGTGGTGTCATATCATTTTTTATTTTAATGTCAAATTTTCAATTATGTGGTATCTCGCATATATTGTTGAAGAGGAGCAATCAGAAAAATGTTCAATAATTCATGCAAGTTTGTGATAACATTTTTCTCTTCATGAAAAGTTTCATGTCTCAAATTTTAATCAATTGGTATTTCAAATACTATGAGATCTAATCTTTTAAATAAGGGGAGAAAATGTTATTAAAATGTGATCTAGAATAATGTGATCTTTAAGACTCTAAGTGCACAACTTCTACCCACATGTGCGAAACAATTTTGAATCTTAATGCACATGTGTAGAGGGAGTATTTCAAAACAATGAAACTCTCAAAGTCTTAAAATGTCTTGATTTCTATCAAACACTTTGATTGATTTTCAATGGTTTTATGGTTTCAATCATTATACTCAAAAACCAATTTACTCATGACCTCAATGAAGTCATAAGGTGGTTAATGTTAGGTATAAGTCCTATGATCCAACCAGAATCGGAGGGATCTACCCATGGACATTCCATAGTTAGATTAGAAGTCGTTAGGTATGATTGGAGATGAATGAAAATAAGGGAATAATGTAGACTAAGATATGAGTTATCACCAGAACAATCAGAAATTAGTGGTAGTGATGGCATCTTGGTAAACACTGAAGGGGTTAAAGAATGAAAAAGAAATGTATGGATAAAGGGTGAAAAGAAAGAAGCCCTTCACACACTTTAGGAAGAAACTGGGTTAATACATAATCTATCAAAATCACAAAGATGAATGTTGGTATTGAAGAAAGCCGTCATGGACCCAGTGATGCAATGCACAATCCTTCCCAGCCATTCGAGTTTCTCTCAAAAGAGACTTGTCTCATTTGTCACGGAGATACACATGTTATCTATTGACTTTCTCAGTTCGAGTTAGTTGGTATTGAAAAGGTGGCAGTCAGCTCTAGCCTCCTATTACTAAAAATAAAAGTGCACAAATCGAGTTTAGAGCCAAGAGAGATCAACAATAAAAATCTCATCAGAACACAACGTCAGCAAAAGATATTACAAAAATATTTAATATAGTCAAACTTGCCACTTAAATGTTTGTAACCACCCATTTAATTCTAACCACTAAAAGAGTCAGGGAAAATCATTGACTTGATGGGTGTACACTCCGTACCTCCAAACCCATTTCTAAGTATGATCCGATTCCCACAATTGCACTAAATTTCCAACAGATTTACTAGAGACCTATGAGATTTCATATTCGGCTCGGACACGAGTTATGAAAGTGTGGAGTGCACACTCGTTGAGCAAATATGAATTCGAACATGACAGAATGTGCAGGGGTTACGCTGTAACCAAACTAGTTACGTCGTAATCCTGCAGGGTAAGGGACAAAGACCTTTGGATTGGTTATGCCGTAACCTAAACGATTTGGTTACGCTATAACCTATAGTCAGTATCAAAGGTTTTTTGGTTACGTCGTAACCACTAATGGTTATGCGGTAACATGTGAAATAGTTACGCTGTTACGCCGTAACTGATTTGTTTACGCTGTAACAACATGTCAGTTTAGATGTAAAAGTTCGGTTTTAACCAACTTTAACCACCCAAAACCAACCTTAATTGTCAATAGTTTTTGTTTTATATACAGAAACATAAGGTCTCAGAAATAGAACAAAAACACACATACAATTCCTTTATTTTTTCATGCTTTGTTCTCTTGTGCCTAGAAGCAATGTGCATTCTCTTCTTTTAATATCCCGATAAGGATTTTGTGTAACACATGCACCAATATGGTCGAAATACTTTATACGGAAAGTGAACTCAACACGATTCAAGCAAGATATCTAGGATTATCACACACCCTACCCAAACTTCCAACCAATGTATAAAGTATTTTATGTGATAATCATGGCTGGAAATACTGTAAAAGATATGACTACAAACTTTAGGAAACTAGATAAGTTTGAAGGGCATGATTTTAGACGGTGGCAGAAGAAGATGCATTTCCTTTTGACAACTTTAAAGGTTGTGTATGTTCTTACTACGCCTATGTCATAATTGTTGGAGGACGATACTGTGGAAGCAATTAAATGAAGAGCAAAGTAGGAGAATGATGACTAAATATGTCACACCCCCAAATTCACTGCAGCGGAAGACTGGATCTGGGATTGTGACTTCATGGCGTGAAGAGGACTTGATACGAGAGATAGACCTCTACATGCCAATATACCAATGCAGACACCATATATTCCGTAATATAGAACACCTGAGAAAACATTGCTAAAGTGTCAACATAAAGTTGGTGAGTTCATAGGTTTCGTTGTTTAACTATGATGATGAACCACAAGATTTATAGCCATAGCATGAAATATAGCAATCCTATATATCACAATGAAAAATATTTACTATTGTCTAAGCTCATGACACTGAAGCATTAACATATATCATCATAGATAAGCCCGTGCAGATGTTCAACCCGCAACATCCGTATCTGACTCAACTAAAACTATATTTGCTTGACTAATGTCAGTCCAAGACAAACAGGGATTGTCAATCCTGATAGATCTATCCATAACATTCGTGCTCCCTCAATCGGTTATCCGGTCAAGAAATTGATAGTTCATGATAAATTAGGCAATATAGCAAGTTGGGTTAAATAGGGACTTAGACCCAAATAGTAAATCAGTAAATGTACTTGTGTTCAACTGTTAAAAATAAGCAATGTTCTCACCCTAAAAGATGATTTAAAACAGTAAAGTAGGGGCTATGAAAACTCACCTTGTCGGTTAATCGTCAAAGATTAGAAACGGATTAAGGCACGTCAAATAGCGACTCAATCAAACACCTAAGTAATTATAACAATTATTGAGTTTACAATCTAAGATTAATGTATGCAGTAAATTATGCAATTGGCCAAAAGGGTATTATCGTTTAGGAGTTAACGTTTTACGTTTTCAAAGTGTTGATTACACCGTTGACCTTAGTGACGTCTTTACAATTATAAGCATCTATACCGGATCTGTTAACAGTATTATGTGTCGCACTCATATTCACAAGTTTATGCCTATATGAACATCATTTGTATATTTTTATCGCGTTTATTATTTATTTGGTAGTCGTTAGCTAATTTGTTGTAGTTATCAAATTTATATATGACGGTTCGCCTAACTCGTTTAAGTTTCTTTTCCTTGAGAATATATTTATTTTAACACTTGACTTTCTCGAATAATAATACACGACTTTTATATTTTTAAATTCTTTTATTTTTTTAAAATCTTTCACGTGTTAATTAAAAAAAATAAAATTTACGATAAGCTTTAAATATTTTTAGCATTGAGCATTTACATTAACCGTGTATGAGGAACAACTCATTTATACCTTTATAATTTAACTTTAGTCATTTCATAAGTTTTTCAAGCCGCGTTAAATTTACCATTGTCAGTGAACAAATGTTATTTAAGTTTTTAAATTATAAAGTTACAGGTTCGTTAAAGGATTTCCCTGACCCTAGGGAGTTGGTTTCCTGAGCTGTAACATGGGTCTGGCTCTATTCTCCCCTACATGTCCCAATAACATAAACTTCTTACACGTATGGGGCCTTATGTTATTTACATGCAATTACCTCATGCATTATTCTATTAAATATAAGACTCACTTGGCCATTTCTTTATACTAGCATTCACATGGCATTACTGTTTCTTTCCTTTTTCTTTTCCGATTCTGACGCCAGAACTCACACACTAATAATCATTTGTATATATGGATTTTCATTGTCATTTTGTTGTATATGTATGTATGTATACTTATCTTTGTTCTAACCCATATGGCTTCTTTTCTTGTTTTGTTTTCTTTCCCTGCTTTCTGTTTGGATCGAACACAGAAGACAACCACAACTGTGGTCTTTGTCTCCCATTCACGCCCCCATGATAATATATGCACATAGGTTTCTCATTTCATTTCGTTATATATATGTATATGTATGCATGAGAAGTTATCTTTCTATTGAACCCACATAGTTATTCTTTCTCTTTTCTGGTTTGGGTAGAGAGCAGCAGATAAGCTGTGGTCATATGGCCTCTTACACGCACTCGGTATCACACATATATATATAGGTTCTCTTCTTCGTTATATTGTTTAAGTAGCATGTAGCTTTACATTTGATGGGTTTCCCTCTTATTTTTTTTTTGTTTGAATTCGTAGCCTCAACAATGGATTTGTATCCACTGTTGTGGCATCATTACTTGCACACAACGTACCCTTAATCATTTGTATTTGCGTTTTCGTGTTACTAGCTCTATGGTGTTAGTTATGGGAATATACGGGTCAAAACTAAAGGCGTGTGGTGATGAGTTTCGCTAACGCTGCCATAGCAATGGCTTAGCAGCTGAGTACGAAACTATAAAAGTGGTCAGCAATATTGGTGCGAAACAAAATGGTGATAAGTCTGGTTCTAAGACCCATATTTCATGCGTTTATTTTAGAACACACGTTTCTTCCGTACCAGGTTTAAAGTTATTACGAGTTTTCTTTGGTTCGTTATTAATTTCTCACGCATGCCAAGTTGTTTACTAGCTTTTCATGTGTCGTTATTTTATGTAATATGTGACTACATTCTTTTCAGGTTGGAGTCCATGCGAACCTTGCATGGTTCTTATCATGCTAGTCGTATACATGTCGTGGAAAGGTCAAGGTTTGTTAACTACAAATGAATGACATGTAAAGATTAATTTATGAGGACGGCTTACCGAGGTCCTAAGCTCGATAAATGATGAGAAGAGATGGTGTGATGAGAGAAACTCGAAATTGTCTTGTTTCACCCTTAGTAACGCCGTCTCTTAGCTCTTTCACTCCCCTAATAGCTCTCACTATTATTAGTTGGTTACGTCTGTTTTCATAGTTTGGTTATGCTGCAAAGTATGCTTGCATAGGTCTCTAATTTATATTTTAAGTGTGCTTTGCTACTGAAGGTTGCATGTGAATGCATACTATACATAATTCATCAAAGATTTTTCAAATATTTCTCGACCCATGACCCACCTTCTTGAGAAGAACACCCCGTTTATCTTTTCAGAAGAATGTATTCAAGCTTTTCAGACTCTAAAAAAGAAATTAACCGAAGCTCCAATTCTCATTGCTCCAAATTGGGACAAACCTTTTGAACTCATGTGCGATGCAAGTGATTTAGTAATAGGTGCGGTTCTAGGGCAAAGGATTGAGAAGCATTTTAGACCAGTTCATTACGCAAGCAAAACGATGACTGAAGCAGAAACGAACTACACAACAACGGAAAAAGAGATGCTTGCAGTAGTATACGCTTTTGAGAAATTTTTATCGTATCTTATCATGAATAAAAGTATTGTTTACACGGACCATTCTGCTTTAAAATACCTCTTCAACAAGAAAGATGTCAAAGCAAGATTGCTTAGATGGGTTTTACTTCTCCAAGAATTTGATTTTAAAGTGATTGATACCAAAGGAGCTGAAAACTATGCAGCCGATCACCTTTCACGTCTTGAAAACCCGTATGAGAATGTTTTTGATCCTAAGGAGATTAACGAAACCTTTCCTCTTGAGACATTGAATACGATGACTTCTCATGATAACCAAAGTACTCCATGGTTTGCCGATATAGCAAACTACCACGCGGGGAATTTTCTTATCAAAGGAATGTCAACTCAACAAAAGAGAAAGTTTTTCAAAGATGTAAAGCATTACTTTTGGGATGATCCTTATCTCTTTCGAATATGTGCAGATCAAATCATCCGTAGGTGTGTATTTGGCCAAGAAGCTCTTGAAATCCTCAAAGCTTGTCATGAAGGACCCATCGGGGGCCATCATAGTGCCAACATCACCGCTCGGAAAGTATTTGATGCCGGGTTCTTTTGGCCTACCATTTATCAAGATGCTCATTCAATGATCAAATCTTGTGATGCATGTCAAAGACAAGGCAAAATTTCACATCGAGATGAGATGCCTCAAAATGCTATCCAAGTTTGTGAAATTTTCGATGTATGGGGCATTGATTTTATGGGACCTTTTCCGTCGTCAAGAGGAAACAAATACATACTTGTAGCCGTCGATTATCTTTCCAAATGGGTTGAAGCCAAGGCGCTCCCCACCAACGATGCTAGAGTAGTTGTCAAATTTTTGAAATCCCTTTTCTCCCGATTCGGTGCACCGAGAGCTATCATAAGCGATCGTGGGACCCATTTCTGTAATGACAAATTTGATAAAGTCATGTCAAAATATGGAGTCACACATCGTCTTTCTACCGCTTACCACCCTCAAACTAGTGGTCAAGTCGAGGTGACGAATCGTGGACTTAAAAGAATCTTAGAAAGGACGGTAGGAGAAAACCGTGCCTCATGGTCAGACAAGTTAGACGATGCATTGTGGGCATTCCGAACCGCTTACAAGACTCCAATCGGATGCACGCCCTACAAGCTAGTCTATGGAAAATCTCTAATTGGATGCACTCCGTATAAGTTAGTCTATGGAAAAGCATTTCACTTACCCGTCGAACTAGAACACAAGGCATATTGGGCTCTTAAGCATGCCAACTTCGATTTAAAGACTGCGGGCGATCATCAAAAGCTGCAACTCAATGAACTTAGCGAGCTTCGTGATCAAGCTTATGAGAATTCGCTAATCTACAAGGGAGAAGGGACCCAAAGAAACTTCACGATTCCAAGATAAAGAACCAAATCTTCAATGTTGGTGATCAAGTCTTGCTTTTCAACTCCCGATTAAAGATTTTCTCCGGAAAGCTCAAATCCCGATGGTCCGGACCTTTCACAATCACCGAAGTTTATCCTTATGGCACTGCCAAGTTGTCTCATGCCGATGGTTCTAATTTCAAAGTCAATTGCCACCGTCTTAAGCATTACTATGGAGGGGATACACCACCATTGGTTATCCCGGACCTCCAGACTTTCCCTAAGGACAACTAAATTCAGGGATCGAGTCGAGCTTGCGACCTACGGGTGACACAAAAACAAGCCGCTTCATGGGAGTTCACCCCATGCTTATCCTTTCTATTTTCTCTATTTTCTATTATCTAATGTGTTGTGTTGAGAGAGGCTTGTACTCTTTCCGATTTCTCGATGTTTGTTGCTTGTTTGTTGTGATTTTTGTAGGATCGAACCAACAATTTCTGAAGCCTCTCGTGTCCGGTTGATTTGTCCCGTTCTACTCGAGCTTCTCATCCTTTGTGTGAAATTAGTTTGGGGAGATCCATATCCTTTCATCTTATCGATTAACGTTTATCTTTGCATGACCTCTTTATAACGGTTAGTTTTCGTAGAGACCCGACTTTAAACATTGAGGACAATGTTTCGTTTTAGTTTGGGGAAGGGAATCTATCGATTTGATGTTGCTTGCTTATTGTTTTGTTCTCACGTACCCGTTTTCTCACAAAAATAGCAAAAAATTTAAATTTTTAGTTGTAAAAAAATGAAATCGATAGAGAAATTTTTAGTCACCCATACAAAAAATTTAAATTTTGACCCGATCGTACGTGTAGAGTTCTAGCTTTCTCCCTTAACAATTAATGATGATAGTTTGTGCTAGTCTCATGTAGACTTTAAACATGCTAGACTTGAAATCATTAGTAAATGAAAACTTGTGCTAATCTCAAGTAGATTTTAAATATGCCGAGTTGGAATTTATATAGGCTAAGTGTTCGTCTTTCTTTCTTTTTTGCGAATTTCTTTCTTAGAGACTTTTTAAGTTGCGGAAGAAATGAGAAATTGTTCAGTGTTATTTATAAGTCATGACATTAAACGTAGAATAGTTGGTTTTCTTTCAAGCTCATATGTATTAATTGTGGCTTTTTCTCCCATTAGCTTATTTCACCTTTATATATAATTGTTTAATAAATAGAGTTGTGCGGTTTTTTTGGTTAATAATTAGCTAATAGAAGTTTTCTTTAGTTCCTTTGTGATTAGGATGAGTACACATCAGGAATACTTAATTTGGCATATTATATGTATCATATAAAGAAATATTTTGCTTATTCCTTAAAGAGCCTTAGGGTATATGAGATAAGTAGAATTCAATAATAATCCGAGACTGATAAAAGTTTGTTGTATCTTGCCAGCTCACAACCGATGTTACAGCCTTCTAAAAGGTCGAGGAAGTTACCGAAGTTGAAATATGTTTGCTACATCTTGTCGGAGGCGTGGCCGATGTTGTAGCCTTCTAAAGGACTGAGGTTTAATAATGTTGCTTAATTTTTGTCTTATTTTGTGCCTTAAAGAGCCTAAGGGTATATGGTGCAAATAAGATTGGTCCATTCATGTCTTAAAGAGCCTTAGGGTATATGACATGAATGGTGCCTTGCTTAAGTAGCCTAATAAAAGCCAAATTTTGGTTGCCTCGATGTGGACTTTAATCTTGATGACATTTGATCTTTTGAAAAGGGCTAGGAGCTAATTATTGCGTTCTTTACCGATACGCTTTATTTTTGGAATTAATATGTATCGAAACAAAAGTCTTAAAGAGCCTTCTATGTATATTCCATGGCGGGTTTGAGGCGGAGAAGGCGATGAAGACGATTATTTGAGCACACGGTGGAGAACTGTTAGTGCACACGTGCATGCATTAATGCATATAGCATGTGTTGGTTCAAAACATAATAAGTAATAATAAGCTAAAGTTGAAGACGTGCACATGTATTTTCATGCTCAAACAATAAAAAGGAAGCTAAAGTTAGAGACATGCACATGTATATTCCATGGCGGGTTTGAGGCGGAGAAGGCTATGAAGACGATTATTTGAGCACACGGTGGAGAACTGTTAGTGCACACATACATGCATTAATGCATATAGCATGTGTTGGTTCAAAACATAAAAAGTAAGCTAAAGTTGAAGACGTGCACATGTATTTTTCATGTCCAAAACATAAAAAGGAATATATTCCATGGCGGGTTTGAGACGATGAAGACGATCCATGTGTGCATATACTTTAAATAAGAAGTCGTACTTGGAGCCTATGCATTTACGCATACATTGTTAGTTGTTATAGATAAAAAAAATTGACAGTGACAATGCATACGTGCATGCATCAATTAGTGAACTCTAGTACAATTGTATTTAAATTGAATACTTACATGTTGGGGATTTGATACGCTTTTAAAATATATATAATATATATATAATAATATGGAAAATTACCAATTTACCCTTGAGGACAAAGGCAAAAAGGAAACTCTTCAAAATATATTTAATACAATATAATACGTATAATAACCGGGAAGTATGATTCCCCGAGTCGTTTTCCCCAACGATTTGTGAAATTGAAACTACGCTTGTTGTTTGGACAATGATTTGCACCTTATTGGGCCTCAAAACCTCTTAATGGGCCTGAAATACCTTAACACACCATATCCGGATCTAATGCCTAGCCCATAAGCCCAAACCTTAGGCCCAATTCTCTTTTCAATACACAAGGGCCAAAACTGCAAATTTCAAAAGTAGTTTAACACTACACTTTTGATAAATAAAAGACAAGGACCACATTTGCATATAGCCCAAAGTTTAAACCGAATATTACCCTATTCATTTAAAAAAAAAGATTTTTGGCGGCCAAAACACAACGAGCACAATTCATCATCATATTTCATACTTACCAACAGTCAAAACAAGGCTTTCAAATCAAAGGGACAAAGTGGTCAATTCTTGAGCTCCTAAGCAAGATAGAAGGGAGAGATTAGTCATATCACAAGCCCTCATTAGCTCACTCAATCAAAAGGACACGTCACACATGAAGAAGCACAAGGAGAATGGATTTACTCCTATTTTCACATCAATAAGAAGCATAAGGTTGTCACTCAAGGATTGCCAGACTTGGAAAACCGATGTGACTACCTTTTGATCCAACGAACCATAATGAAGATCCAATGATTGGGAAAATCGTGTGGTGATGATTGAAAGAAGTGTAGAGCAAGGCAAGAGGGACTAGAAGCTTCATCAGTGGCTATATAAAGCCCTCACTATCACACACAGCCACTCCTTTCTTTTCTAGTTTTTATTTAAAATAGCTTTAATTTTGTGCTTATTTGTAATTTCATTTTTAATCAGTTGTAATTTCCTTTTAAGAGTAATGTAATTCAGTTTTTATTAATAAAAGTTAGTTTTAAATTGTCATAAGCTCTCATTTCCATTCTAAATTTTCCTCACTTTTACTCATAAAACCTCAATAAGCTTTTATAAGCCCAATTCAGCTCTCATGAGTCTATAAAGCTACATGATAGAGCGCAACTAGTCCATAAAATCCATACAGTAATTCAATAATTAAAGCTTTAAAAACCTTAATTACCTTTGCATTTTGGATTATTAGCTTATGGAAGGGGGATCTATAAAGGAAGGATCCCCATGGACTTATACCCTAGCTTATTAATAAGCTAGGGAGCTTGTAGCTGCCATAATTGGAACTTCTTGTTTAGCTAGAAGTCAATGTAAGTTTCCTCTTAAAATTTTCTTTGATTTTCATAATTTAGCTTTAACTAGTCATAAATATAATCTCTTAACTGCTTATTGCTTTTAATTGGTGTCTGCTTATTTGTACTTTTAGTTATCATATTTTTGCTTAATAGTCATTAACTTGAATCTGTTTTTGCTTAAAAGGTCATAGATCTTAGTTTTCAATTCTGTCAATAAAATCTATAAAAAATCCAAAAATAGTAGTATAATATCTTAGATCATAGATTCTAGCTTAATCAGTTGTTAAATTGTGTTTAATCCAGTTGTTATAAGCTCCTAGTTATCTGGCAGTTTCTGTCTGTTTTTTGTCATTTAAGTCCGTTTTTAATGGAAAAATGTATGTGTATTTAAGCACATACCAGTAGCCTACTATGCAATCCTCCATTACCCCAAAGTGATTAATACTCTATTCCTTATCAAATTGATGGTTATAAGAGGAGGTAATGAAAATTTAGATACTTTTACTTTTTTGTTCCATGATCCCACGTCTCATCTTATCATCATCTTTCAAATATTTATTTTTTATTTATTTTGTTTTATTTTTATGCATTATATATAAACATCAACACTAACAAATAGTATACGGAAATATTTCATTTTGTCAAATTTAGGTACGCACCACAAGTAGTTAAAAATTTTGTAACTAACAATATCTAGTACTCTATTATTGTTTTTAACATGAAATTTAACATTTTTAACATCACTGGCAATGATTTTTGTATATACATATATTTAAAATTACAAATAATCATAATATGCATATAACATAAATAGTATGAACCAAGCAATGTCAATGATTAATATATTACTAAGGAATACTCATTATAATCCTTAGTATTATCTTTGCCATTATCATTACCATTCCTCCATGTGAAACCAAGCACGCCATAAGTCTTTAATTTTAGTTTCTAGCTTATTTTCCTAGTTTAATTTTGCTGTCAAAAAGTCACTCAAAAACTTAAAAAGCCAAAAACAGTAGGTCACTTAAGTAGATTCTTAATTTGCTAAATTTAGCTTAATATACTAGTTTTTATGGCTTAATTAGATAGCTAATAAGTAGTTTAATAAGTCCCTTTAAGCTTATAGTCTAGTATAGCTTTTTAAGAATTTTAGCTTAATTGATTTTTGTGCTAAATGGCTTATTTTCTGAGTTTGCTTAGTTCATGATCAATTTCAGTAGCTTAAAAGTAGTTTAAGCATTTATTTCTTTTCATTTATAGATTAGGCATATCACAAGCTCATTAGAACTTCTCTCCTTTTACATTTTGAACTAATGTTGAGTTTTTTATAGCTTATTTTCTAAAACCAAGGGTTAAGCCCCACTTTCTGAGGTCAGCTGATAAATAAGCTCTTATTGAGCTTATTTGTGGCTTTTAGATATAAGTCTTTTCATTAAAGTTGTTCTCCTCAAGCTGTTCTACAACTTTTCTCTTTTGAGTTTTTCCTAAAAAGCACTTTTTAAACTTCAACTTATTTAGGGGCTTATTAGGACTTTGGTTGTTATCGGGTTAGGTCCTCAGGGACTATTCTTGTAATTTTTCTGTTTTAATTGTTTCTTAGTTGATCCTTGCCTGTTAAATGCTTTAGCCCCGTTAGCCCTTAAGTCTTTTACACTGTTAGTCCCTAGTTAAATTTTTAGTTAAGTTTAATTAGTAATTAGGGTTAGTTTTTAATAAATACAATTAAACTTTAAATAAAAAGTAAAATTTAGGGCTTTTATTTTTAGTAATTTTCTGCACTTTTTCTTTATTTAGTATAAATTTTATAAAATTTTTAGGATTCTATTTTTAATATTTTTAAGTTTTTAATTAGTTAAATCTTAAAAAAAATCATATCTTTTAATCTAAAAAGCCAAGAATAGTAATTCCTTTTTCTAAAATTTTCTTTTTACTTATTTCACTTAGGAAAAATATAATTTCAATTAAGTTCTATTTTTTTTTAGGATTTAATTAGAGTTAAATAGTTTTTAATTAATAAAAAATACAAAAATAATCTAAAAAATATTTTTCTTTTTCCTAAAATTTTCTTTTGTCTTATTTTAGATTTAGAAAATTAGTTTGCATTTTTAGGACTTAATTTTGATTTACTTGTTTTATTATCGCGTTTTATTTGTTTCCCGTCTACCTTTTTAAGTGTTTAAATTGCATTTGAATTTCAATTTTAATTATTGCTTTTTGTTTAGTAGATATAGACTATCAAAAATATATTTGCTTCATTCAAATCAGAATCC